>JAJGRW010000332.1:2418534-2451310 GCA_025461045.1 Carex parvula | reverse complement strand
TTCGTTCCTCTCCGTTCCCTCTTCTGGAGCTGAGTCTAAAGTAACACAAATTTTGAGTTTAAATCCGGACTAATCAGGCATTCAGGCCCGAGGGGAATGCTGCCCATACCCATTAATATTCGTGCCAGACAAGATCGGACGGTCCGGATCCATCTCAAAATTTGAGTTACTTTCGAGGATCCGAATTCAAGTCTTCGGAGCGAAAACAATTGTGAGCATGAGAATAACGAGCCAAATGGAATGCCACGTGGCAGCCTGGATTGGGTGCAACTTTTTTTCGAGAGGGTCCTACCTTTTTCTCTTACCTTCATTCTTCTTCTTCTTTTGCTTTATTTCCTTTTTTTTTTTTTGACTTGATTGTCCTTTATTTCTTTGCCTTGCCTTCTTTTATAAGATCCAGCTACTTCCTCTCCACGACCCATTGGCCCACTTAAAATCGATATTTTGAATTTCTTTATTTGTCCCACCAATTTTCCGTTATTTGACTTGTCTAAACCCTGGAATTTCGTTACTTACTAAAGAATGCTTTGATCGTTTCTCTTGGCGAGACTTTTCCCCTTTCTGTTCTGACTCTCCAATTCAAAGGATCAAAGAGTAACGCGAGGGAATTTTAAGTGGTGGGTGCAGTTAGATTCGTGCAATTATTGGATGCGTTGGTGAGAATTTAATGCTTGATTTGAAAAAGGTACGTTCTTTGATCGTTCTTTTATAGAATCAATGTGAAAAAAAGGATCCTCCCCATGCTTCGTGGTTATTTTAGTTCCCTACCATCTGTAGAATTGACAATTTGTTGTTCTACTAAGGAAATTTTGTATTTAGTTGAAAAGACTTTGTAGGTATTTGTTTTAAGCCTTTACATACCTTAAATTGATTGATTTTTCTTTCTCAGTTCTTGATTTTATTGTTGTTGGTCTTGGTTAGGTTAGGGTTAGAGTATGTGTTAATCTTGTTAATTAGCTTCCAAAAGAAGTTAGTAGGGACTCTCTTTTATTCACTGAATTTTAATTTGTTTTAATATCTTTTTGTGTTTGTTTTCCTCTATGATGGTTTCATAATATAAACCTTTGATGTCAGGCCTTCTTATTCCTCCTCATTGTATCCAATTTTCTATGATTTTGACATAATTTGACTCCTAAGGTAATAATCTTAATTGAACACAAAATCACACTACCTGTCTTTGGTTTATGTGTCAGGTAGCACAAGAAAAGAACGGAACTTCAAAAAACTACAAAAGAGAAAGAAAAAAAAAGAAAAAAAAAAAGATTAAAAAAGAAAGAAAAAATGGCTCGTCACGAAGAATGAGCAATGGAATGAGAGGTAAAAACATCAACAAGAGGAAGGGAAACACTTTTAGTTGTCTCCTCAAGTCTGCAATTATGAAGTGTTTATGCACAGGAGATCAACTTAGGTGGATAGATGAGATGGCCACTCACGGGTTACGCAGGACCCGTCGCAGGGGGCCCACCTCTGGTGAAGTTACAGAAGAAACACATCAAATTCAGCCCTTGAACAGACTGAAGCTACTGTTTGTGAGGCATCACAGCTTGATCAAGAGGTGTGTTGTGTTTTCTTTTCTTTCCTGGTACAGTACCTCTAGGAGATAAGTTATTAATTTTAGTTAAAGACAAGATCAAGAGACAAAACCAATGCAAAGAAAAGAAACAAGAACAAGTCATTTGTGCTACTAAAATGATATGACAGGTACAGACTGATATCTTTATGGTATTAGTTTATTGATTTTAATTGAATTTTCATTTTGCTTAAGTTCTTATATAGTCCGCCCCCCTCATGAAATGCTAAATGTGTGCTTGTAGCCTAGTGTTTAGAATTTCATTAGTGGTTGTGGAGGCTTGGGTTCAAATCAAAGTGACCACTTATTATTTATTTTCACATAATATGCATTTTATGTTCCACCCCCTCCCCCCCAGGCCCAATCTAAATTTTCTAATTCAGACCCTGATTTTGCCTGTCTTTATGTTAATTTGTGGTTTAGGAAGCGAGAGCACTGCTAGGAAGGATGGAGTTTATGAATGGACATAGTGCGGCGGCAGCAAGTTTGTTTGGTGCAATAGATTTCCGAGCCTCTATACCAGAAATGAAGGCAACACTTTCTTCTCTAAGAGGTGATCCTCAAAATCAACACCGGCCAACAGTCTAACGAACCGCCTATGCAACTCAGTGCCGTGATTCTCCGTATTGAAGCCCTTTATCTCTATTCAATGGCCCTTCATGATCTCGGTCGCTTTAAAAGTGCGTTTTTTTTTAGTAATTATATCTAATCCAGCTACCATTTTAATATTACTATAGTGTTAGGTATAATATGAATGTGCCAGGTATTTGTTGCTAGTTGCTACAGTCAGTGTCTCTAAAATGACTGAATAACTCCATTTGGAGTATGAATCAAGATCCATATGGAGTTATTCAAACTTGATCAAACTTTTGAGCTACTTGACAGTCCTGTAAGATTACCACCCAACTATGACTGCCGTCTAATTATTTGTTTTCAATTTTTTTTTGTAGATGCGGCTGAAGAATGCAGCCTGATATTAGACATTACCGAATCAGCTCTACCAATCAGAACAAGTGCAGGTTCCGGTTCCAGTTCCGGTTCCAGTTCGGCCAATCAGAACAAGTTGCATGAAATAGTTACCATGGCTGTTGAGTTCTTACCAGAACTACACATGCTTGCTGGGTCAGTAGAAGAGGCTATCTCCGCTTACAGGCGGGCCCTCCTGAAAAACTGGAATCTACAACCTGCCGCTGTGACCAGCATCCAAAAGGATTTTGCGGTGGCTCTACTTTATGGGGGGTACGAAGCAAAACCACCGAATATAAGATACCAGATTGGCGGTTCATTTGTCCCGTCAAACAACTTAGAAGAGGCAATTATTTTATTGGTGATTCTCTTGAGGAAATGCAACACGAAGCAGATCACGTGGGACCCATCAGTCTTGCAACACCTCACCTTTGCTATGTCGATGTCGTCCCAATTGGAATATCTGGCAAGGGAGTATGAAGAGATCCCGCCGAGTCTGCTGGAGAAAAAAGAGAGGCTGTATTCTCTTTCTTTGTGCTATTTCAACGAGGAAAATGACGAAACTGCCCTCCATCTGTTGAAACAGGTGGTTGACTCAAAGAGGCTGGGTCAGGAGGGTCTTTAGACCCAGTCATACTGAAGTCCCTTTTGCTAGCTTCAAAATTTTGCTCTAACAAACCGAGCTTGCAAAAGCGGCAGTTGACTATGCAAAAAGGGCAGTTTTGGGGATCACGTAAAAAAACCAGTGATGTACCGAGCATAGGGAAGTATTTACTCGGCATTTCTCTCTCTACCCAGGCAATGTCTACCTCGTCAGACTCAGAGAGGGACAAACTTCAAAAGGATGCGCTTGAGGCTCTACAAACTGCTGAGAAATATACAGGTGGAAATGACTATAATGTCCTTCACACGCTGGCATTAGAGTATGCTGAGCAGAGAAAATTACACGAGGCTTTAAAGTATGCGAAGCGGGTCGTGAAATTGAAATTAGGTTCGGATTTTAAATGCATGGATCTTATTGGCCAAGATATTAAGTGCGCAAAAAAAGTATACCGAAGCAGTGAGTGCAGTGGATTCAGGTCTAGATGAGAGTGATAAGTGTGACCATTTGGGGTTGCTAAGGACTAAAGCAAAAATTTATACATCCCAGGGGCAATTTAAGAATGCGGTCGAGAGTTACACACAAATTTTTGCTGTCCTTCAGCTCAAAACCAAGAGCTTTAGTGCTGGAATGGAAATTCTCAAGGTACTTTTCTTTATTATTATTTCCTTCATTAGTTTTTTGTGTGGAAAATGGGTTAGCTCTGTTGGATTCTTCTTTTTCTGTTTTATTTTTGTTTTTGCTTTTTTTTAGTAGGGTTTAACAATGCCCCATTGTTTTTGTGCCCCAATCATGCCTCATATCCTTATCTCAGTTTTTAAAGTCCAAACAGTCGATCTGAATCGCTCAACATGATCTCCATATTATAATGTGCTTGGAGACCAATTTTTATATTTTTTAGGAATGGTCCAGAATATTGTGAAAAAACAGTGATTTTGTACCTATCTAAAAAAATAGTAAAAAAATTCAAAAAACATAAAGTTTGGTCTTCAAGCACATTTTAATATGGAGATCATGTTGAGCTGTTCGGATCGACGGTTTGGACTTCGAAAACGGAGATAAGGATGTGAGGCATTTGAACCCTACTCTTTTCTTTTCCTTTTTTTGCATGAAAGACACAATTCTGTTAAAAAGATAGAAAGTAAAGAGACTCACAGATGTTTCTTAATTTTTGCCTCCTTGAATGAGCAGGGTAAAGAGGAGGACAGAACAATTGAAATAGAGATATGGTATGATTTGGCGCTTGTGTATTTGAGCATGAAGTACTCCAAAGATGTTGAACTGTGTCTTTCCAAAATTAAGGCTATTAACTCTCATTCCTCGCTGTATTATCACGCCACAGGTACTCGATCTTTATTAAAAAAAATTTATATCTTTTGACAGTTTTCGGCCGGATGCTCTGGGAAAGTTCTCTTCTTGCTTCCAAAATGTTTTTGTACCGAGCTCACAAGTTTATTTCAGATGTCATTCATTTAAAGAATCTGACGATCAAATTTACCGATATTTTTAGAAATCATTAATGAGTGAGGCTACGGACTACGGTACTATGCATAGCGCACTTTGGTCCGTACTCCGTACTATGGATCAATATCTCCATTGTCGAAGTCACAGTCAATATGAATCGTTCAACATGATCTCCACATTAAAATTTACTTGTAGATCAAATTTACATTTTTTGAATTTTTTTACTATTTGTTTAGATAGGTGGAGAATCACTTGATCTAAATATTCTAAACCTTTTGAAACATGGTAATTTTCTACCTATCTAAAAATAGTAAAAAACTCTAAAAAATGTAAAATTTAGTGAAGGTGTTGAACGGTTCGGATCGACTGTTTGGACTTTGAAAACTAAAATATTGAATTATTGATCCATAGTACGGACCAATGTACGCTATGCATAGTACCATAGCCTCACTCATCATTAATGGTATGTTTAGTTACCAATATGTTTCAGTACCACTGCCCAAGAAAAATAAACTGGCACAACTTGGAAATATAAAATTTGAGAAAGCAGGAAAATATTTGCCATTGCTAGGTGAACTACATGAAATTCGAGGGTTTCTGGAAGAAGCCATTGGTGAATACAACAAAGCATTAGATATCGACCCAACACATGTGCCAAGCATTGTATCACTTGCCATCCTTCTTCGGAAAACAGGCGATCGGCCACTGCCTGTTGTCAGAAATTTACTTACTGACGCGTTGAGACTTGACAGAACAAACTATGTGGCATGGTTCCAGCTAGGGTTGTTACATGAAGCCGAAGGCGGCGCCGCATCAGTACTTGAAGCAGCAGAGTGCTTTCAGGCTGCAGCCCGCCTTGAAGAAACAGCACCTGTCGAACCCTTCAGATGACTTTATAATTTTTTTTCTTATTTTGTTGTGATTTTTTTAGTTATACAAAAAAAGTGAATTGAATGCACACAAAAAGGAGGATACATATGTTCGGTGTGTGTGTGTGTAGGGGGGGGGGATTAATTTTTTTTGTTGCTTTTTCTCAACTGGTAAAGGTAGTTGTTTTTGTTGACGGAAATTTTTTCTCAACTTTTCTCAACTGGTAACTTTTTTTTGGGTGGTTTTGATTAGAGGTGAATAGAGTTCGTTGCTAATTGAGAAATTTTTCTATTGTTTGTACATCAGTCTCAGAAAATATAAACAGATCATTGAGATTGTAAAGACTAATTGTTGTTAAATAAATAATACAGAAATTTCATATTGTGTGCTTTCCTTTTGTTAACCTCTTTTTTTTTTCTCCTCTAGAACAAGATCATATCAAAAACTTCATTGCTACAGCTAAACCCTGATACCTAAATTCTTATTTTTTATTTAGGCTTTGTAATATTTTATATTCTATTCTATCAGTGGGTTCTTCATTTATGAAGAAGACATTAATCAATCTGTTCAAATCAGAAAAAGTACTGTATATATTTCATACAAAAATTTAAATTTATCATAGAATGTACCTCATCGTAAGGTCATTCAATTATGATCAGTCATTTTCATCTATATGTGTTATTTTGGGGTTGAAATGTTATGATTGGGTGCAATAAAAGCATAAACTGGTCCACAGAGTGAAGCTATAACAAATTCAGGCATTGCCAGAACTGCCATCCCTTGTTATACAAATCACTGTTTATAGGTCCATTAACACAGTGCCCGGTATATGCAAATTCAATGAAGTTGAATGCGCTCAATCACAGCCCCCAACTTGCACCTCTAATCTCGTTTGTTTAATGATAAGCCAAATCTCCTTTCTCTTAGTAGGATTCTGATGGGTACAGATATTGACGGGGCTAATTTGACTTCACGCAACGCACAACCAACAGAGACAAAAGGAAAAGTATATAGGTGTGATGTGTTAAGCCAAAATAGCTTTGTTAGTATCTTTACCTGATTCCTATACAGATCTATACGCTATTCAGATATTGGTTCATGCAAAAAAATTAGTAATTTGTACTTTTTTTCAGAAAGAAACTTAGAATATTTTCTAATTATTAATTATTATATGAAGATTACATTCGGTGGCGGAGTCACATTGTGACAGAGGTAGACAACCCTAGATTTTGAAAATCAAATCTCTGGTATTGAAATTAATCCTAGACCCAATACTAGAATTTTGGATTTTGCCTACCCAAAATTCAATTTTGTGCATACCAATCTTAAAATTTTGCCTACATTGGAATTTTTTCCTATTTCTGACAAGTATACATGTAACACATTAATAATTCAACGAACCAAACACATTTTCTATATTAAATTACAACTTATCTTCCTTTAAATCATTAAATGTAAGAAAATATGTCACATCCTAATTAAGTGTGAATCACATGGATATTCTTCCGTGTGCAATTTCGGGATGAAAAGCGTACTCTGAACCTACAGTAGGAGAAGCAGCACAGAAGATAAGAGGCATTTCTCTGATAGAAGTTGACAAAATAAACCCCAAGGGGCCCAAAAAGACAGCCCATTTATTAGTGCCAGAGCAATGTAACTTGATAATAAGCCCAGATAGAAAAGCACTTATTATATCTCCTTTGGTGATATGCGACCCCACATGTCAGCAACAGTAATTCATTTAAGCCTCTGAAAAATCACACTTTTTTTTATATTTTGTCAAATATTGTATGTTCAAAGGGTACATAATATGACTGCGAAAGGACCACATATATGTAAGTTGAATGGGAGCACCTGCTGTTCATTTGAAATTCTGAATCATTCATGCGCTTTTAAAACAGCGATTCAAAAGTACAATGATGTATTTTTGCATATTTTTACAAGCTACCTCAACACAGAGTGACAGTGATAATGTACATTGTACAATTAATACACATAAAATAGAACAAGCTTTTAGTTTAGTTAAATTGTTGCAGTGAAGCTTTTTTTGACAAAGTCTAGAGCCCAGATATAAAAAACTTGAACCCAAAACGCAAAAAATATAATAAATCAATAAATAAGGGTAATTTTGTGTATACCCCTAGAAAATCTTGAAATTATGTATTTTTCCCTCTAAAATTCATAATATCATATTTGCCCTTCTAAATTTCAAAAACTCACAAATTACCCAATTTATTAACTTTTCTATTAAAACTCATTTTAAATTTATAATGTATCAATTTTATCCTTTATTAAAAAATAAAAATATGTAATCTGTGTGTAAGAAAATCTCGTTTTTGTTTTTATGTGTTCATTTTATTTAAACTATAAAAAAATCATTATTGCAACCTCCTTGATTTAGGACAATTTTGCACTCGTGCATGTAGAGTATGTTGTTTTTGGTCAAGAGAGAATAGTATCTGACATTAAATAGTACTTTAAAAGGAAGCCTTTTTTTTTCTTTGTATAGTATGGCAATGTAGGCATTATTCCAATGACATATGACATTACGTTCCTATACCAGTGTACAGTACGCTATTTCGTACCACCTTGCCTAATGAAATAGTTTAATGATTCAGTAATTGACAGAGAATATTCTGGTATGGACTGCCTCCGTGCAAGATATGAAGGCTATACACCTATACCTATATGTTAGAATTTGAAAGAGGATAAAATTATTCGATTGAATTTTGATTTTTATTTCAAGTCCCAATACAGTGTTTCTTTATATGTGACAGGAACGAGATCCGGTGCTTGTCAAACCACTGCTCTTCTCCTGCTTGCCTCTCTATCTCTCTCCTCCTCCTCTCTCTCCCACGTGACTCTCTCTCTCTCTCTTCTCTTTTTTTTAGAGAGATACAGAGAGAAAGAGACGAGCAGCTCCCTGCTTTTCTATCAAGAAAAGCAGCAGATGCATATCCTATGTTACAAGGTCTAAAGAGTTGTTGAAGTGTTTCCTAATATTATTTTTCTAATCATTTATTAAATACGTAATTCAGCTGATTACAACATATATTAATACAACAAATTAAATATTCTAATGAAGGAAAGTATAATTGTATATTTTCCGATTTTCAAGTTTTTGCTAGCTAGTTGTTCCTTAATTTTTTTTTCAACATTATGTTTAAGTAGACTAACATTGTATTTAGTTGTATTAATACAATTGATAGTAGGCATTCAGGCCAATAACCTTAAAAAAATATTGCATATGACTGTAAAATAAAATGAAAAAAATATAAAGTGTGAGGAGCAGTGTGGTGTTTTCCAATAAATTTTCTCAGTACTGGAAGGATTCAGAAAAATGCCAAAGAAAATATAACAAGGGGAAACAAATTTGTCGAACCAAATCTGAAATTGTGGCAGGAGAAAGTTCAATTCACACTAATGCCATTCTATCAGTTAATACAGCTCTGCTTGTGTTGTATTTTGGTCGCTGCAGTAAGAATCCAAAGAAAAACAATATAAACCATGCAAGCAAGATGTTAACGGTCTCCAAGATGCATGTGATTTGCAAGGCGAAATTAGAAAATTGAAATAGAGAAACTAAAAAAAATATTAGAAGCTGGAAGTATTGATGTATGTAAAATAATATAAAATTTAAAATAGATAAAATACAAATTTTCAATTAATAAAAGGGGTTTAGCTTGCTTTTCCCTCCACTGTGATCCATCTCCAGTGACTTGTGTTTCTTGTATCGAAGGTTCGTTAATTTCGTCGTAACTCATGATAAAGGAGTTCTCTGTTTTGGAAGAAGGGGGTGTTGGATGGATATTGAACTAAATTCGGTTCAATGTTCGATCAGAACCGTCTAATTTTCTTTGAAATTTGTGCTCACTAATTAAAAATTCAGACGGCTACGATCTAGATCGGACCAATTTTAATCCAATGTCGATCGAATTAATAAGAATGGAGATATCTGTACTTTTCAAATTAACATTTTTCTTGTAATATTTTAACACACTGCACTATTTTGATACTGTTTCCTTAACTGAATTAATCTCCATTGAATTAAATTGAAGTTGTCTGATCAAAGCATGACTACATACGCGCGTGTAAGAATTTGGGCCCATGTTACCGTGTCAATGTTGCGAAAGCGCGTTTAGAAAATGCATTATTTATGAATTTCTCTTCGATGGAGAAACAATAAAAATTTCAAGAGAAAAGAAGAGAGTCCGTATCCTCTGCATTACTTTATCGCTCGAGTTTGAATCTGGACCATTTGATCAGAATCTGGACTTAACCCGATTCATATCGAATCCGTATCACGCCAGTTATCTGAGGTACAAGTAATAATCTGAACTGTTCTTTTAACTTGACACGAATCTCAAAGCAGACTATAGTTTCAATAGGTACCATATTGAATTTGGTCCAGCTGGAATTAATCTAGACCGTCCGTTTTTTTAAATTGTACCTCAGGTGCCTCAGGAACAAATTCGCATCCACTGAGATATCTCAAACTTCTTGTGACTTTTTTAAATTATCAACCGTTCAAATACGTTATGCACAAATCTCAAAGCTCAAACAGTATTGGCCCTTGCATTATCTCTGAGTGGGCACCGGACACGTCAATCACGCAAAAATTGCGATATCCCAGAGGACTCCTGGGGGGACAGACTCATCCATATCATACTCAAGTACTCAACCCAAATTTTTTTAGTTACCACCCTAATAAATCAAAATTAAACAACCACCACTTATATTTTCAAATTTCAATTCTTACCACCCACGCACTCTGGGGACGTGCACCAACTTTTTCAGTGCGCCAGCTGGGGCCTGTGGATGCACACCAAATTATTTTTTTTTTGTTTTTTATTTTTTGGTGAGCGCACCATTTTTTTTTTAATATTAGTTATGTTTTGTTCTGTTCTGCGTATAATTTGTAGTATAAAACATTGATTAAATTGTGCATATAATTTGTAGTAATTTGCGCGCCAACTTACTTTGTACAAAACACTGCTCAGATTGTGCGTGTAATTTGTTGTAGTAATTTTTAGTTCAAATTTAGTACAAAATTTTATTTGTTAAACAAGTGTGTTTTATTTTCTACAATTTCACTGTCAAACTTGATGTGTACATATAATTCTAAATACCACAGAACAAAATAGAATAGAAGAGAAAAAAAAATAGTCTAAAAAGTTCAAACAGAACAAAACAAAACAGAACAAAACTAAAACTAATACTAATAATAATAATTGGTGCGCATCCCAGCTGGCAAATCGAAAAATTTGATGTGTCTTCAGGATGCGTGGGTGATAAAATTTGTAATCTAAGTTTTCGACGGTGGTTGTTTAATTTTGAATTATTAGAATGATAACTAAAAAAGTTCGGCATACTCAAACGATAAGGTAGCTCATGTGATCTGAATTCAAAAGGAACGAATCAACGAATAGAGAATATAGAATTTATTAGGCCATAATTATTGTTGTTTGTCCTTCGTCTGATGAAGATCTTACGGTGATGATTTGACACTTTTCACATGTTCCGAGCTACAAATCACTGAAAGCAAGATTGAGGATCCACACACGGGCCCGACATTTTTATTAATATCCAAAATTAATTACAAAATATTAATTATACACAATTTAGCTGATTTATTTTTTTAAAATAGCCGGTTGGGATTTAAATTAGGACTGGTCATTTTTTGGCTGGTCAAGAGGTTTTTTTTTTTTTACCGGTCATTTTCTGGCCTGTCAGGATGATTTTTTTTTTGAAATATTTGATAGATTAGTTATTTTGATGTATAATTAGCTTAATTATACTAAAATACGTTAAATTATCTAAAATACGGTAAATTACACTAAATTATGTTAAATTACGCTAAAATACATTAAAATACGGTAAACTACTCTAAATTACGTTAAATTACGCTAAATTACGCTAAATTACACTAAATTATGTTAAATTACATTAAATTACGCTAATTACACTAATTATACTGAAATACGCTAAATTATGCTAAATTATGCTAATTTACACTAAATTATGCTAAATTATGCTAAATTACGCTAAATTACTCTAAGTTACACTAAAATTACGTTAAATTACGCTAATTATACTGAAATACGGTAAATTACGATAAATTATGCTAAATTACGCTAAATTAGGCCGATTGTGTGTCATCTTTCATAAATCATAAAAAATAGTAAAAAAATTCCAAAAATAGTAAAAATTGGTAGTCTACAAGTTCATTATATAACCAATTTACTGAGCTACTTAGATCAAAAAATACAAATGAAAATCTTAATCGGAAACTTCAACTCAAGTTTTTGAGGCTCTTCCCTTTATTTTTTGGCAATTCTGAATTTTGAAAAATGACAAAGCGATCACCGACGCATGCATCTTTTTGCAAGCTTTCCGAAAAGTGGTAATTTGTTGAAATCGGACACTCAAGCGTTGTTTTATGGCCTGTTTGAAGTTTCGTCATCGTTTTTCACCTTCTTAGTGAATATATCGTCTCTCTTAGCACAATTTAGCGTAATTTATCGTATTTTAGCGTAATTTAATACAATTTCAAGTAATTTAACGTATTTCAGTATAATTATGCTAATTATACATCAAAAGAACTAATCTACCAAATATTCCAAAAAATAAAACCTCCTGACTTTTGGCCGGTCCTAATTTAAATTCCAAACGGCTATTTTTTGAGCGGTTTTGACATTTTTAAAAAAATCTTGCTATGCTGGGTATAATTAATATTTTGTACTTAATTTTGGATATTAATAAAAATACCGCGGTCACAATTTGTTTTTGATAAAATTAATTAATTATAAAAAATGGATGTTGATTATTTTTGTTTACAAAAAAACGCAAGTATTGAATCAAAGATTCGGTACACCCCAGTTATTTTTTTTTTAAGGTTCACCCCCAGTTTTTTTTATATTTCGTAATAAAAAAATAAATTATAGGAAAATATGTTGATTATTTTTTTTTAAAAACGCAAGTACCGATATGATTTGGTACTCCCCTTTTCACGTGAAAACAAACCAAAACAGACCCTAACAAAAATCTTATCAAAGAAGATCCCAAAAAGTGGGTGTAGTGCGTAATGTAAAAAAAAAAAAAAGGTGTACCGAGTCAAAGTTTTGTGTACTGCCTACTGAACCAAAAATTCGGTGCTTACCATTTTGAAAAAAAGAAGAAGTAAACAACCTCTTTCCCTATAATTAATTTTTTAATTACGAAAAGTAAAAAAAATTCCACAATTTGATTGATATAAATTAAAATTAATTTTTTATTAAATTATAAATTAAATCAAATGATTTGTTTAATTGTTTGTAACACGGTGCAAAGTTTTCTTACCTCAATTTATCTACTCAAATGTTAGAAAAATTATACAACAGACAAAGAACTGACACGGAATCTCTTGATATTAAAATTATTTCATAATATTTTTCAAGTCAATCCAAAAGTCTCGAAAATCAATAATTATTTTATAGATGCACCCTTGAGTTTATAATATTCTATTTTTATCAAATTCTAATATTTCATATAATTTGAGTATAAGTAATGCGTCAGGTATCGCTAAACTATTACTTGTGTGTAGGGGTGCACAAAAAGTTCATGACTCAAAACTCAGTTTGGAATCAATTCGGATTCAACTCGTTAATAACTCAAGTTGAAACTGACTCGAGTCAAAACTAACTCGAGTTAACTGACTCGGTTGATTTATGAGTCGAATCCAAGTTACCTCCAATTCGGTTCGGAATCAACTCGGTTGGACTCACATCAAACCCTAATCCATATATTCTTAATTTTTGCGTCCCCAAACCTTATACATGTTTCTCACAATATTTGATAATTTGATAAATTATGCACTATTTCTTTTGTTTTGTTATAATTTATTAGACTCTGTATTGTTTTGTTAGACTTTAACTGTTTGGTAATTTTTAATTATGCACTATTTTGATATTTTCGTAAGTTTTAATTATGTATTGGTCATTGTCTCATTATGTATTGTCTTTAATTGTGTATTATTTTGGTAAACTATGTAATATTTTTTTTGTTAGAATTAAATTAGATTGTCTCACTATGTGCTATATTATGAGTCGCGAGTAGACTCACTTCGACTCGAGTTGCTCGCGAGTTGATTCCAAATTGGTGTTTCTGACTCGGAACTGGATTAGCAACTCGGACTTAACTCGGCTCATGAGTTCACGAGTTGAATCCAAGTTGTCCTCGATTCGGACTCAACTCGGCTCATGAGCAGCCCTACTTGTGTGATGAATACTACACTATACACTTAATTTTATCATTTTTTTTTAATCCATGATGCATTTGCACTTTTGCAGCATTTCCTATATAGCTTATACGCCTACAGTATATAGTCTGTTTGAAATATTTTTTTTGCAGTTGTTATTGCAATTATCACGTCAACGATTATCCTGTAAATATTGAATATATTTGGTTGCGATTTGGGGACAATTTCCGTGTTTTCCTTTTTTTCGAACCAAAACAGTTTAAAAAAAATGAAGGAATTACAACAAAATGTAGAATTCATATCATCCAAGACAGCTCAAACGGTAAGTTTGAATTCGGTCCGGTTGTTATATATCAGCACGAATTTTAAAGAAACTTATGTACGTTACATGTTTGGACCGGATTGACTCGAATTTTTATCGGACAGTTAAGATTTAAACTGAAACAGTGAGATAATGAAGAGGATATGGATTCGTTTACAGTCTACAGAGGAGACTGGAGAGGGCACTGACTCTGCAACTGTCATATCAGGATAAAATTTTGTCACCAGAATAATGATAGCTTTTTTCACCTTGAAAAGGATAAAAACCCACAAGTGCAACAGAAGTGGTGAAAAGATGAAGATTTTACCACTTAGAGCCAGTGATTAAGTAAAAAGAGGAGAAGGCATGTCATGCTGACCCATCACAATACTGTATCCAAGTGGCATATCCACTGTAACACGGACAGCCCACGCTCATAACAGTAACAAATATACACATCAATCATCTCCATTTTTACTACTCTGGAGACACCCAGTAATTTCTCCATGTACCAACATTCAATCAAATTGCAAGGTTTTAAATTAGGAGACTGGAGACTAATTTTTGCCAGAGAAAATGACATCAGAAATTGAGGATGCTCTTGTACAGTACATTAAGAGAAGCGAACACACCTCTACAGTAAAGAAAAGGCCTACATGCAATAGAACTCAAACCCCTAGAATGATAGATGAGGATTGGATTTGGATTGGAACAATAAATGGAGACTCCTAGACACATCCAATCCAATCAAATCTCGTAGTAATTAATTGTGCAACGAAACCAAGGTGAAAAATCCGAAGAGTTCCAGAACAGACTTTGTCGGATTTTTTTTTTTAAAACGTAATTAAAATAATTAATTTAAAAAAAATAACATGATTACTTCTTTTTTTACAAAAATCAGCCAACTCGGTTTGATGGATTTTTTTTTCAGAACGAATTGACCAGTTCGGTTTAGCTGTTTTTCACCGGATTGTAGAAAGAACGCCACAAAAAATAAAAAAACAGGCCAGACCGAGTTGGCAATTCGGTGATTCGGTCCACCTTTTTTTTTGTCTAAACCGAGTTGCTAACTCGGTTTACACATTTTTTTATTTTTTTTATTTTTTAGAGACACTATGAAGAGCAAGATAATGAAATCTAACACTGAAAATTTAAATTATTTGATAAATTACTTCTTTTGATATATAATTAGCATATTTATTAAAAAATATGCTAAATTACTTGAATTATGTTGAATTACACTATATTAAGTTAAATTACACTAAATTACATTACATTACGCTAAAATACGGTAAATTACATATGAATAGGGACGATATCTTCATTGAAAAGGCGAAAAACGACGGCGAAACTTCAAACTGTCATAAAACGGCGCTCGAGTGTCTGATTTCAGCAAATGACCACTTTTCAGAAAGCTTGCGAAAATACGCACGCGTCCGTGACCACTATGTTGTTTTTCGAAATTCAGAATTGTCAAAAAAAAAAAGAAGAGCCTCAAAACTTGAGTTGAAGTTTCCGATTAAGACTTTCATTTCTATTATTCAATCTAAGTAGCTCAGTAAATTAGTTGCATAATGAACTTGTAGAATACCAATTTTTACTATTTTCGGAATTTTTTTACTATTTTTTATGATTCATGAAAAATGGTACAAAATCAGTCTACTTTAGCGTAACTTACCGTATTTCAGCATAATTAGCGAAATTATTGTAATTTAGCGTAATTTAGTGTAATTCAACATAATTTCAAGTAATTTAGTGTATTTTAGTATAAATATGCTAATTATAAAATCAAAAGAAGTAATCTAACAAATAATTTAAACAAAAAATTCAAATTTTCAGTGTTAGATTTATTTATGTCTCTAAAAAAAAAAAATCAAAAGAAGTAATCTTCTTAGTGTCTCTAAAAAAAAAAAAGAAAAAACCCCTAGACCAAATTGGCAATTCGGTAGCCAATTCGGTCTAGGCTAAAAAAGCCTCTGAACTGAATTGCCAATTCGGTCCAGAAAGTGTTACACGCAAGGCCACATGAAATGGTGGAAAATATGTGAAAAAAGGCTAAGACCGAATTGGCAATTCGGTTTTTATGATTTTTGTAAAAAAAATAATTATGTTGTTTTTTAAAATTAATTATTTTAATTACGTTTTTTAAAAAAAATCCGACTTTGTCCCAATCAATCATATTTTATTCCATAAAAAGGTTCTTTATCATTATTTTTTCTTGTAAAAGTAATTTCAAGAAAATTAAATAATAATTGAACGGTTAATTAAAAATTCACACAAGCCAATGAAACGGTAAGCATAATTACTTTTCGACAGCAATAACTATTTAGATTAAAAATAAATTATGGTACAATTTTTTTTGTTACACGGTCCTGGTGTTAAAGCACACATGCACTGACAAACTGATTCAACATACAGAACTCCGGTAAATATTTCAAAAGGATTAAGCATTGAAAAATCTGAAGTACAATCATAATAGAGTTACAATGAAGCTGGTGCATTTCATCTCTCATGGATTTTACCAAGCATCACCACCACTTTTTAAGTTAAAACTGATTTCACTAACCTACACCCCTAACCTAATCTAAATTACATTCTACCCTTTTTGAGACCTACAACTTTTTTTACAACTACTCAGGAAATCAGCTGCTTAGTTCGAAACAAGATAACTGCGGTTACTGGTTAGCAATCCAACTTCTCCCATTCGTACCGGCCTCCTGGTAGAGGTACAGGGCACTCGTTCACTGGATCAAAATTGTACCTAAAAGAAAATTTTCCCAAAAGAAAAATCAGCATAGATGTGCTTAGCAAATTCTACAACTAGAAAGAGCGGTGTGAAGAAAAAAAATACTTTTCCATGAATTTCCGCTGTTGCAGCTGCTCAGCAACTGAGAAAAATTCTTCAATTTCAACTGGAGTTGGCATGATTTGCTGAAATGAATCGCGCACACAGTTTCGGTTAGTGGGGTATGTGTTTGGAACAGGTCGGGTTGTGGATCCTGGTGTGCAACATTTCGCACCCGAATCCATTATTAAGTTGCATGGTGTTGACTCCCTTGTGTTTCTACAAAAATTAAAGAGCGCAAATGCAAATGTTATCAGCACATAGTATCTTCCATTTTAAGTAACCAGGCAAAAAAAGGCATAGTAGTACAAAATAACTTTAGAAGCATGAACCAGTTCACAGAAAAACAATAAAATTTAAGTGCCATTTTACTAGCTACCAAATAAACAGCTTTTATAGAAGAAACAAACAAATTCTCTACAAATTGAAGTCACATGAGTGAGATAAACTGAGATATACTCCAAACCTTCCGTCAAAACCCTAAAATTAGGAAATTGTCCCTTGACAACATTACAGAGGTAAGTACCAGCAACTAAGATATGTACAGGGGCCCCCAAAACAAACAAATTTAAACGGCGGTCCCTGGTAAAATATTAGCAGTCTCAAGGGGTAATGACAAAACTAAGCCAGTAGAGTTCAGTATCTCTAAATTGCTTCCCACCAAAAAGTAAGAAAAAAATTGGTTTATTTGCAAAGATAGATAAATGAGAAAGTACATGCTACTTGGTTTTATGTATAGATCTTTTCTAAGAAAACAAACTTGTACCTGTCCATGCCATTATTATTATGTTGAATTTTTTCTAATTCTGAGGTATGTACCAGTGAAGGCCATTATTATCATTTGTGCAAAGAAAACAAGCACAGTTTAAATTTCACAAATACGGCTCATTTTGACATTGTAATTTTGTCCCTAAATTTAGAAGTCTCACAAATTTGAAGTCTGTGCATCAATTTAATGTTAGATTTGTACACCAAGCATTTAATTATAAGCAGTCCAGGTACAACCGGAAACTTTGAAACCCAGAACAGAGATGCCTTTCAAAAAAGAGTAAAAACCACTTATGAATGTCATACTAAAGAAGACTAACAGCGGTTTCAATGGCGCCATAAATAATGCGCATTTTTACAGGCTTTCCATTATAGAGTGAGTTATTTGTTACTTTATACAGCCAAAGAAATTGTGAGTGACTATTTCAAAGCATATCTAATTTGGAGGGAAAATAAAACACTTGTAGGTGAAGTGTCACAGAAGTAAAAGTAAGTGGTCCTAATAAAGGTGCATTTAATTTTGCAATAGTTTTGTAAAAATTTGTTGAAGAATTTATGCATGGTATCTGATAGATAGAGACCTGGGAGTTAAGAAAAAGAAAGGAAGGGTGAAAGAGATATCATTTAAAATAGGTGAAAAATATTCAAATAAAGGAAACTTTTCTCTTTTAAAGGGATTGGTAGGTGCAAAGAGAAAAGTTCCTTTTTTTAATAATAGAGCTACAAGAAAAGGAGTTTTGGGCCCCTTACAAGCACAATTGAACCAAAAATGGTGCTGATAATACAAGGAATAAAAGCACCAAAAGGTGGAGTTGGAGCTTTTTCTTTTTTTTTGGGTTTTCTTTCTCTCTTTCATTAGAGAAAAGAGGCATCAACAATACTGAAACCCACTAAGCTGAATTACAATTGATTTAAAGAATGTTTATTTTTTTTCCCTCCTACATAAAACAATTCAAGCACAGGAAAGCATCTTTTTTTTAAATATCTAAATTGGCGATTTTTTTTCTGGTTCAAATTAAAGTGGCAAAGATTGAAACAATCATGAGACTAGATATGAAAATCCAAAATTGCAATGATAACTTTACTAATTATGACACTCAAATTGAACCTAAATTTGCAATGATATTGGGTTCTATAGGAACCGGTACAACTGTAAATATAAATTATATAATCTGAGAATTACACCTCCCTGAAGCCAAGTTAAATTCGCATGTTACATTCAAAATAAAAAATAAAACAATCAACCAACAACTAAGAGTAAAATCTAAACCCTAATTCCTGAGTGGACCTAACAATACCAAATTTAAAAAAAAAAAAAACCTAGCTTGTAGAATGAAATAAAAGCAAAAAGGAAATCAAAGAAATCGCACCTATCAATGGCATCGGCTTCGAGAGCGTTCTCTCCAATAAAAGAGACCTCCAACTCCTCCTCTTCTTCCTCCCCCCACTTATCTCTTTTCTCAAACTCTGGTTTCTTGAAACCGGGTGTGACCGAAGCGGGTTTGGGGCTCGGTGGGGCGGGTTTCTCAAGTCGACGGTTTCTCAGCTCGAGGTAGTCGGAGGAGGGTTTTTGCAAAGCGAGAGTTCGAGTTCGGGCGCGGGTTCGGACTCCAAGTGGAGGATCCATTACCGCTACGACCTCACCCGACACCTTCCCCTTTCGCGTGCACTTCCCCATGGGTTGTTAGCGGGTTATCGGATTGGGTATGGACGAGTAGAGAGAGAGAGAGGTGCGAGGAAGGTTAAAAGGAGGGAAAAGGGGTCGAGTTAGGAGGGAAAGAAAAGGAAAGGCGGCTGGGGGTGTATTTAGTACCGGGGAAGGGTTTTGTGGCCAATTTATCAATACCCCTTCTGTATAAGATAAATTACAGTTGTACCTTTTTTACTGGATTCTGACGGAGTATCTATTTTGCTTATTCGGACAAAATTGTTTGGCACTCTTGTAGTTTGTACATGTTGAATAAATGTAACACTTATAACTAAGATATGGACACAATTATATTATAATTCTAAAATGAACATGAAAATAATAAATATTAATGTTTAACTTTTGTACAGGGAAGTGTTTTGTGGGAAGTTTATCAAGTACCCCCTCCTGTATAAGATAAATTACAACTGTATCTTCTAGAAGAAGTTATGGTAATACTTTTAGGAAAAGCTGGATTAGAGTATACATTTTGCTTCTATGACAAAATTGTCTGGTCCAACTCTTTTAGTATATGTTGTAATAAATGTAACACTTATAACAAAAATATGCACATAATTATTTTATAATTTTAAATGAAAATAATAAATATCAATGTTTGGAACACAACTGTTGGGCTGATTGTGATGCCAAAGCTAAATTGATTATTCATTTTGTTTTTTTAAGAAATTTTTTCTTTCAAATTATGTTCAGACGAGAAATAAAGTGGATGAATAAGGAAAATAACTCTTAACAGTTATTATATTTTTGAATGAAATAAGAATTATTCTCTTATCCGTCCGCTTTTATAGCACTACTGTACATAAATTTTAATTAAAAAAATGTGATTTATCCAAATTAGGAGTTATTAAATGCTCTTTCCGTACTCGTTGCATAGCTCGTGTGAGTTCTATCTTCTGAAAATTCTATTAACTTGGATAATTTAATGAGTGAGGCTACGGTGCTATGCATAGCACCAATTGGGTTTTTTTGCTACGGCTCAAAATTTGACTTTTCAAAATTCTAACGGTCGATTCGAACCGTTCAACATGATTATAGAATGAATATGTACTTGCAAACCAAATTTTACATTTTTTTCGAATTTTTTTACTATTTTTTCGAAAATCACTTGATCTGAACATTCTAGACCATCCAAAAACAGCCTATTTTAAAAAAATAGTAAAAAAATTCGAAAAAATATAAAATTTGGTTTGCAAGTACATATTCATTTTAAATCATGTTGAACAGTTCGGATCGACGTTAGAATTTTAAAAAGTAAAATTTTGAGCCGTAGTACGGACCCAATCTGTGCTATGCATAGCACCGTAGCCTCACTCTAATTTAATTATCGAATAAATATAAAATTTTGTTGATTCAAGTTGCAAAATCTTAAAACTTAAAATCTATTACTTTGTACCGCTTTTGATTTAAGACTTTTTCAGGACATGCATGCAATTATTAAGGATTAAAACACGGTATTATACAACTATGGGTCCTCCCATCTCAATAAGCACTTGTTAACAAGTAACAAATTTATGTTGTATACTTATATTCAGGTTGCATGTATGTTTTGAGATTAGTTCAATTTCCCGGGATCGTTTTGAGTATTTCAAAATCATGTAAAATGTGTGAAAAAGGCATTCCATGCTTGCCGATATCTTAAGCGTCCAATTGAACATAGAATTAGTCATGTTACGCCTATTTGCTTTATTACATATTCACCTGTTGATCGATACTTTTTCTACAAGTTGTTGTATGATAAATTAACCTATAAAACCACTGTATTAGTCAGTGGAGGTGTCTATTTGCGGAATATTATCCTCTGCGGAGCTTAAAAGCTCCGCAGACTGCGGTTCTTTTAATCTGGTCCGTTAGTGGTCCGTTAGTTTTAACTTTGCACGAATCTAAAAGCACAATAATACTGCCCCCTCCGTTAACCCGATCACAAAGCGGCTGAGAGTTAATCTGGTCCGTTCATTTGCTCCGCACCTGCGGAGTTTTATAGAACTCCGCAGAGGATAACTTCCCGTCTATTTGCTCCACTAGAATTTAATGAGGTATAAGCATGCTGATTCTTTTTTATCCGATAATTATTTTTGATCAAGTGACTAAATTAATGATCTTCATGCGAAAGATTACAGTTTTAAACCGGACTAAATTAAAATCGGAATATTTGATATCCAATCATAAAAAAATCACTTATTAATTATTACCTTTTACGACTTTCATAAGATTTTTGTATTCATTTTTTGTGAATATTTATAATCGGAATACTTGATATTCAATCATGAAAATTGTTACTTATTAATTATAACTTTTAACGACTTTTATAAGGTTTTATATGCGTTTTTGAACTTTCAAACACCAATGCACTCTTTATTTAGTCTGGACTGCACATTTATATATGCAATTATGTATACATGTCTAATAAAAGTGAAAAATTATTAATTTCAGATAGTTTTTCACACCATGTTGAACGAATACATGCGTTATTGCTATTTTAAACTTCTGACTATAATAGCATACACGCATATGATTAAATTTAAATGAATTATTGTCAATTCATCAATAATGTACATTTGTATGCACAGATACATTCATGTGATAAAAATTAAGTACTATAATGCAAACACAATACATGTTCAGAAATCAAATTCAAATGTGTGCAAATCGAGCAGTAAAGACAATATTTTTTGCGAGAAAGGTCGTGTATTTAAAATTCAAACAAAATTTCTTATAAATATTAGATAGTTTGATAGATTGACCCTAGCCTCTTCTTTAAAAATAAATAAAAATAAATGCTCAATGTTTTGAACTTTTTTTCTCTACAACATCTTCACATATTGTTAAAAATACATGGTTGTTAAAATTATAAAACACTCACTTTTCTTTACACATGCTTAGCAATTTTATAAGGATGAACATAGTTTTTAAATTTTTGAGTGAGGTTACGGTAACACGCATATTACACATCGGCTGGTGTTACGGATCTGTCATCATTATCAGAGTTCAAACAGTCAATCCAAGCCTCTCGATATGATTTTCGTACAAAAAATATACTTGAATATCAAAAATTGCATTTTTTAAAATTTTGTTGCTATTTGGCTATAGATATGTCTAAAATCACTATTTTATATGATCTGTAATATTTAGAATTTCCTATCTATCTAAAAAAATAGTATATGTTTTTAAAATAATAATATATATTTGATTTACAAATACATTTTCATATGAAAACATGTTAAAGAGTTCGTATCGACAGTTTGAACTTTGTAAACAAAAAAAATAAATACATAACACCTCCCAATTTGTAAATTGTAATCTTGATATTGCCAAATAACCTCATTATAAATTTGCACAGCAATAATGGGATGTGTTTTACCAAAAAAAAAATAGAACACACGAACAAATAGTTGGTTATAAGATCTCTGAATTTTTTTTTTTTAAGCAATACATAAACTCTCTTTCTCTGACAAGGATATTAAAAGGGTGATATGTATGCTTCGTAGATCGCAACACCAAGCACCTGTCCCATGTATTGGCATTTATAAAGAGAGAAGAATACACCAAATACTCTGAATTTTTTAAACTTACTGTTTCACCATCGTGTCAGCAGAGAATCAAGCATGAAAATGTACCATGGTTGGATAATCAGCTCAGAGATATTGACATGCACATCTGGTAACCTCGGTTCGTACCTTTTTCAATGAGGAAATGATTTGTGACGCAAATCAAGTACCCACAAAACAATATTTTTGATTCAATATATGATTAATTTTACTCTCTTTTTTTTTTCTGAGTTGGTATGTTTTTGTTTGATATAGAAATCATACAGTTTGTTATAATAAATGGATTAGGATATATTGAAAAAAAAGGTATGTACCGAATTATAATTTCAAAACAGAATTGTAATTCAACGAGTAGTTTGAGAAACCGATTATTCCGTAATAATCCGTCTTACGAGTAGTTTTAAAACTTTTTTTCCAAACAAATATTGGCATTTGCAATCCACAAAAAAGTATCAACATTGATGGGGTAAAAAAAAACATGCGTGCCCTCCTATTTTAACACGTTGATGGGGGTAAAAAAAAACATTTGTCTTGTCCACATTCATTGCAAGAGCATATTAAATTGTAAATCAAATTTTAACACGTTGATGGGTAACAAAAAAAAATGCGTGTTCTTGAAAATTACTGTGTCCTTGTACTGTAAAAATACACTTGTCTTGTCCATATTCATTAAATATTTCATGTACGTTGTTTAGGTGCATGTCTTATGAGATATGTATATGTTAAATGTAGTAATTAATTCAACGCATTATCTCTTCAGGTCAATTTTGTCATTTTGTATATCGCCTGTAATTATTACATTGTAGTATTGTATTCTCATTTGAGCCCATGATATGTAGACATATAGACCCAGGTGACTTTAAATAATTCTAACTGTTCAGTTGGCATCTTATATCGGTTGGGGGCTTGTTGCATAATTTATTTCGTCTAACATTTCATAATTATCTTGGCAAAGTAAACGGAAGATAGAGAAATATATTTGCATATTGTACAGATAATATAGTTAAAATAATGCTGCATATAATTTGCCGTTTTTTTATTAATAGGAAAATATAAAGAAATATCGACAATGAAAAATAGTTTCACTAGATATTGAAAAATAGGAAAAATATTATGGTTTGTAACATCCAGAGCACTGTAGCTGGACGTTATAAACCATAACGTCCAGTTAATCGCTAATGATCTCTAATTAAAAAAAATACTGTATTTGGACGTTATAGATCATAACATCTTGCTACAATGTTTTTTTTTTTTTTTGAAAAAAAACTCAATTTCCTGTAGAAAATTAAGTGTATAATTTGGTTTAGGGTTTAGAGTTTAGGGTTTTTGCGAGTGAGGTTTAGTGTATAATTTGGTTTAGGGTTTAGGGTTTTTGAAAATTAACGCCTTTGCAAAGCGGTTTTTGCGAAGAAAGTCAAATATAATGGAGAAAAAAACATTATAGCTGGACGTTGTAGACCATAACGTCCAGCTTCAGTATTTTGTGTTAATTAGAGATCATTAGTGATCAGATTAACTGGACGTTATGATTTATAACATACAGCTACAGTGCCCTGGACGTACAAACCATAACGTTCTTTCTATTTTTCAAAATTTAGTAAAATTGTTTCTCATAGTCGATATTTTTTTTCCTATTAATAAGAAAAACGGTATAATTTGTGCGTTGTCAATATCGTACGGACAATACATTCAAATACTATGTTAGATTTTTAGAAAACATCTATTAAAGGACCGTCTATATAAAATTTATTTTGATCCTAAATATTTTAGACACAGAAATTAGTTTTTAAAAAAACATTGAATACACGTGTATTGTGAAACAACTTTAATCATGTAACAATTCAATATAAGTAGAGATGGAGATAGTAAGAGTGAATGTGGTCAATTGATTTTATTTTTTTCAAAATTTTGTATTTACTGTAGAAACAAATTTAGAATTTCTGTTAGGGTAGGGCGAGAATAATCGGATTTAAAACCATTTGCTTATGTAATCTTAATTGATTTTAATGTCTAAATTCCAACAATGTAACCAAACACAAATCTATTAATTATAAAGAAAAACAAAAAAAATCAAACTTTCGCAGACTAATTTTTTTTTAAGTTCTAACCAGTTTAGGAGCACCAGCTAGCAGAGGAGCAAGCGCCTAGCGTGTCGCTGATGAGCGAAGGTAGCCATCCGAGGGCGGGGGAGCGCATGCGTCACAACGAAGGAGCGGGTGTGGGGAGGGGGAGCATGTGCGCGGCCATAAGCGCTTTGGAAATGTGAAATCACCTTCCGAGTTGTGTCGTTCCCAAATAAAAAGAAATCACGTGAACAATGAACTGGACAAAGGTTTATGGACTGCACAATTTTGCTCCGGTGGAGTGCGCCAAAAAAAAATAATGGAAATTCAGATAAGTTTAGTATGTTGCGTAAAAAAACAAAAGAAATATGTGTTGTGTTGGGAAATTGCGACTTGGTAGAGCAAAGTTTATTTTAGTGTAGTGTAAGAGTCCAACAATCATGCTCGAAAATTATATTTTTCAGAATTTTTAGGGTAGGACAGCGGTCAATCTGAACTCATATAGATATGTCTCTACTTAGTCTAGAATAAAATATTACGCGTATTGTAAATTTGACTGTCATGTGTTTTCAAAATTTTTATATAAATGACCTCCACTATATGTTGAACACCGTAATCTGATAACCTAACTCGGACTCTAAACACATGAATGTAAAAAGTAATATTGCTGTAAGAGTTATATTGCATATTCATGTACAATCAAATACATACATTTTGAATAGGTAGATAAAAAACAAGAAATAAGAACACTCGATTAATAAAATGAGAAAAGAGTAACTAAATCGAAAGAATAAAATAATGCATTACGTGACATAACTAAAAAGTTTGAAAGTTCGACACTCTCTACAAAATATCAACAGAACAAGTCAATGTTTTATACTTATCAATTAAAATTTGAATTATAACTTATAAGTAATTAACAAACAAAAAAAAGTCATGACCAGAATAAGCCATCAAAAACATAAAAACTAAATTCATCCCAAAAACCGAAATTTTTATTTCTAACATTTTAAAAAACTAAATTAACCAAATAACCATAGTTTTCTGACAATTGTAATTCTAGCACGGCCGCAGAACACAGGAGCGGACCCATATGAGGGAGGCCGCAGAATGCCGGAGCGGACCCCCATATGGGGCCGCAGTATGCCGGAGCGGACCCGGGTCCGCAGAATGCCGGAGCGGCCCCTGTTCTTTATATCCCGAAAATGACAGCGAAATTTCATTCTACACTCTCACACCTTCTCTCTCCTGAGTTAGCTCTCTGATCTGTAAGTTTTTTCTCCCTTCTTTTAAATTTTTTATTTTTATTTCAGTAGATTAATAATTTATTTAGAATAATTAATTTAGCAATAATTAAATTAGAATAATTTAATTAGAATAATTAATTTAAAATGATTAATTTAGTTAATTTATAATTGTAGGTTTCTTCTGTATTTGATTGAAAAATGGCTCTTATGGTATCCATCTATACTGGTGGAGATGTTTTAACAGGTCCTAATGGGGTTTACTATAGTATTGAACCTGTTACTGTGATCCCGGTATTGCCGGGTACTAATTATTTGGGACTTAAATCAAGTATATGTCAGAATTTAGGGTTGGATCAGGGTCAGTATGACCTTAAAATTGATGCCAAAATTAGCATGCCGACTAGTTCGGTACAAACCTGGTTCCAACTATTTCTAATTCAAAATGAGGGAGTCTGGCAGGTATTGTACAACCAAACCATGAGTTTTTCTGGGGGTGCATACAAAATAATTGACCTATATGTGGAGGTTACCAGAGCCCGGCGTTCGAACCCAGTTATGAGGTTAATCCAGGGTCGTAGTCGGGGTAACTCATCCGGCTCTAGTCCGTCCCCTGTCCAGTAGTCGGGCCCTAGTTAAGAGGGACCGACCCTCCCGTCGGGCCCCATCCCAAACTGACCAGCCTTCATCTAGTCGGACCGGTCATTGGGGTCAAACTTGTAATCCGGATGAATCCGATGAAGAAGTGGATCCGGAAATACTAGAGGCAGAGGAAAATTGGGGTCCTGTTGATCTTGAGGGTATGAGCGATCAGTCTGACCAGGAAGATACCGGGCCTGTGCTCGGCAAACCAAGGACTTTCAAGATGGATCGCGGGTTTCGGATAATGGATCGCGGGTTTCAGCACCCGACTCATGCTTTCAACGACACATCAGGGTTTATGGAAGCCAATTCGGGTTTGTTTGGAAATAGGGCAGAGTATGAGAATGAATTGTACGAGGGACAAACATATGACTCAAAAGAGGGAATGAAGAGCGCAATTGCCAGGTTTCACATCCTATGCAACAAAGAGATAATAAATACGCACAGTGACCGCACTAGTGGTTTGACACTACCCCTAACGGGTTGCCCGAACCCGGTCCGCCCGTGCCCGGTGCCCGGGGTACCCGTACCCGTGCCCGGGTATACCCGGGTAAACGGGTACGGGTCTGAAACGGGCAGGGCGGCTATTTTTGGAAAAAAACCCGGGTGTACCCGTACCCGCCGTACCCGTGCCCGCTACCCGTGCCCGCTACCCGTTTACCCGTGTACTGTAGCACCCGAACCCGAACCCGAACCCGAACCCCTTTATTTCAAATTTTCTTCCCCCCGGATCTACAGTAACTATGATTTTAACAGATCAGTTTTGGCTACATGCAACGCACGGAGTACAGAACTGCATATGATTAGTGCGCTGCATGAAGCTAAAACTACTCTGTTAAAATATGTAACCGTTCTACAGTAACTGTGATTTTTTTTTTTTTTAATTCGGCAGAGGCTGAACTGCTGAAGCCAGTGGCTGAAATGCCTTGTTTTTTTTTTCCTTTTTCTTTTTCTTTTATTCAATTTAATTTAGATTTAAATTAGATTTGGATTCAATTTAAATTTAATTTAGATTTACATTTATATTCAATTTAGATTTAATTTAATTTGCATCTAAATTTAGATTTGAATTTATATTTAGATTTAATTTTTATTTAATTTAGATTTATATTTATATTATCAATTTAAATTGAACGTTTACAAAATATATTATCAATTTAAAATGTAAACTACAAATTTCGAGATATAAATAAATTATGAAACTATATAATTAGAATGAGAGTTTGAAAATAAAATAAAATTACTCGTGTAAATAAATAATATTTCGTACGACACGTAATAATATTCGTACGACACGGTAAACACGTAATAATATTCATACGACACGGTAAAAAAAATAAGAAAACAAAACAGAAAAAAAAAACAGAAAACAGAAAAAAAAAAAATACCCCTCTACCCGTGCCCGTTGTACCCGTCTACCCGGGACGGGCACGGGTTTGAGACGGGCAGGACGGAGTTTTAAAAAAAAAACCCGCCTACCCGTGCCCGTTGTACCCGCTGTACCCGTACCCGTCCTGCCCGCTGCCCGGGACGGGTTCTGCCCTGCCCTTCCCGAGGTACCCGGGAGCAAACCACTAGACCGCACAAGAATTAGGTTCAAGTGCAAGGACAGTTACTGTGGGAGGTACATACTCGCAAGGGCCACCGGTTATGGAACACAATGGCGTGTCTCCAAGTGCCCAACACAACATTCATGCCACGCGGATGCGACAAGAACAGATCACGCCCAGTTGTCAGCTACTATGGTTGCCGAGTGTATATCCGCTCACATGAGGAATGATGTCGACTTGAGTATTCAGGCTGTCCGAATTGCTGTTGCTGAAAGGTACAATGGTCAGATACCGGCGTACAACAAACTATGGCGTGGCCGTGAGTTGGCAATAGCCCGTCAATTTGGCAGTTGGGAGGGGTCATACTCTCTTGTAGTTCCATTGTTGGAGGCAATCAAAAGAAGCAACCAAGGTACTACATTGTTCCTTCATTTTTTACGTCATTTCATTATCAATCAAAAATTCAAAATTGAACTTATTTTTTTTAATTTATTGACAGAAACATTGTTTGAGGTGACCTCATATCCCACTGGTGAACCTGGACCATGGAGGTATTTTCATAGAGCGGCTTGGGCATTTGGACCGTGCATAGCTGCTTTTCAACATATCAGACCGGTCATCACCGTTGATGCATGTTTCCTGTCAGGCCGGTATAAAGGTAACTAATTTGATTGTTTTCACTTTATTTATTTTAGTTGATTTCGGCTCTTAAAGGTAATTAATTTGATTGTTTTACCACAGGCAAGCTGTTGATTGCAACCGGGTACGATGCTGAAAACCAGCTCCTCCCGTTGGCTTTTTCACTGGTAGAATCAGAGAGTTATGACGATTGTGCGTGGTTCATGAAATGGTTGCGCCGTAATGTAATCCGCTCCAGATTCATGTGTGTCATCACTGATAGGGGAAAGGGTATCAAGAAGGTGTTCAGACAAGATGATATGGGGTGGAACGAGGAGGATGAGGATCAATGTGTTCACCGTCTTTGTGCTACTCACATAGCCGAGAACATGAAGAAGAACGGTTGCAGTGATAAGGCAATCCGTTTTTTTAGAATATGTGTGGCTAAGAGGAAGATGAGGAGATACGAGCAAGGAATGCAAGCAATGGGGCAGGCATGTGACATTGCCCTCAATTGGCTGGACGGTGTGGGTAAATATTTGGATCAAGATGAGAACGAGTGCACCAAACCATGGAAGATATTCCAAGCACTGGACGGTGGTTACCGTTGGGGCATCATGACTACAAACGGGTCCGAGTCGCTTAATAATGTCTTCAGGTCCTCTCGTAAGCTACCGGTTGCAGCAATAATTGAAGACACATTTTACAAATGCATGACATGGTTTGCGCAAAGGAGGGCCAAAGCGGAATGGGAAGTCAGTCAAGGTCAACAATTCTCGTGTCGTGTGCATCAGGTACTTTTATTTGTAGTTCTTTCTTCATAATTTTTAATGAACTTTGTTAAAAAAAAATCTGACTTCTTCATTATTTTTAATTTTTCGTAGCTGATCAACAAACGGTTCGAGAGGTCCGATAAAATGAAGACGCTGGGGGGCTTTGGAAACAACGAGTTCGAGGTAACCTCCACACAGGAGAGAGTTCACGCTTTTATACCTGACGATTCTGGTCGGTTTACCAAGGCCAATTACAAATACACGGTGATAATCGGGGATGATCACATAGTAACTTGCACGTGCCAGAAGCCTCAATTGGAGAGAATACCGTGCTCTCATGTTCTGTCCGTGTGTCGTCTCCGAGGCATCGACCCTGGCGTCTTTGTAAGTCACTACTATCACATCCATACACTGATCAACACATGGAGCGCTCAATGGCATGTGTATGGAAATCAGTCGGAATGGCCTCAACACGATGGCCAGGTCCTTGTTCCAGAGAAAAAAAATATTTCTGTGGGCAGAAGACAGCACGACAGAATTCCGATGTGGATGGACGTTCTACATAATAGGAGAAGAGGATACCAAGCCGGCCGAGATACACAAGAAAGACAAAACAGAGCTGCTCGAGCTGCACGAGATTGAGAGTTAATGTTGTTTTTTTAATTGTACTCGTAAAAATGTTATTTATTTTCGGTTAATTAGACGTATTTGTAATTTCCGATAACATTAGCATTGTTCTATTGTATGCTTCTTTATATGGCTCCTTGTTCTATTGTAATGTTTCTTTTGATCAAACAAACGACGAATAATAATTTCAGATTAACGACATTTCAAACATAAGTAATTACACACAACTTCCAGTACAAACTTGATAAAAATTTTCAAAACAAAATCATAATCAACTTCAGAATTAGATCAAAAAAAAAAAAGTAGGGGCCGCTCCGGCATTCTGCGGACCAGGGTCCGCTACGGTATAGTGCGGCCCCATATGGAGGTCCGCTCCGGCATTCTGCGGCCTCCCTCATATGGGTCGCTCCGGTGTTCTGCGGCCGTGCTAGATTTATAATTGTCAGAAAACGATGGTTATTTGGTTTATCTTTTTTTCCAAAATGGTATAAATAAAAATTTCGGTCCCAAAAATAATTAATTATTTGGGCAAACAGTTCGACAAAAGCAAAAGTTTCACCAGCTTCTAATTTTCTTTTGACTCATGCACTCGTGCTAGCGCCGTCAAATATTGATATGGCGACGTGTGCCAATAGTTGTTTGGATCGATGACAAAATAAAATGGTGCAAATTAGGAGTGTGTAGGCTCGGACTGATGGATTTATATAAGAAATATTTGAAATTAGAGCAAATGGAATTGTAATGTTATATATAAAGGAATCTTACGTTCAACTCAACTTTGGACGTAAATATCTTTTTTTTTTTAAATCTAAGAAGTTATATAATAAAAATAACACAATTAACATGAAATTTGGATTTTTTTTTAAATAGAACTAAAAAAAATCATTTAAACGCAACAAGCACAAAGTAGTTGGAATTTACAAAAAATAGCTTGTTCTATTTAAATATTTATTTAATTTTTTTTTTAGAAAAAAATCTGAAATTTGTACAGAAAAATACAAGCACATGTTCTTTCTTAGAAAATATGAACTCTCCGTTCATAATAAATAAAGATAGAAAACAAAACTAAACAGATAAAAACGTTATTTATGTCTATGTATTTTTTTTGGAACTTATTGGAAATATAGATTAAATGCAATTTTCATATTCTTTTTTTAATATTTATGTCTGCTGTAATTCGGTATAGATTTGAGTATTATCTGGCTTTTGTTTACATCTTTTAATCTCAAAATTCTGATCCTCTAAAGTAACTTAAAATTTAAGTCTGAATTCAGACTGTCCAGTTAAAATTTGGACCACTGCAATTAAAATTAAAATTAAACAAGTTCTCTTTAATATTCATGCATATTTTAATCAAAGTGTTGGAATTAAAACTTAAACTTCGAGTTAGTTTAGGATCCGAAATTTTGAACTCACAGGCCACAGACCATTCCACGTGGCATTTCCGTCAAACAAAAAAAGTCGACACGTATCAGAGAGAATGGACAGTTACAGTGTTAAAAAATGGAGAGGAATGGTCACCTAGGAAATAATATTTTATTTGTCGAGTGGGACAGTCTGTGGCTCTGCGCCTCTGTGCCATAAAAGTCAAGCCAGAATCCGAGGCGAAGTTTCCCGCCAAAATTTATTAGGATAAACTGCTCAACTATGCTTGGTTTATAGAGTCCGCATCGTCTGCATTAACTAAAAAAACAAGCATCTTTTGAGTTAATGCATCTCAGCCGTTTGATTTTAAACGGAGCTAATCCGGCCACAATTTATAATTCAGGAGCTTTTAATATTAGTGTAGATCTAGTCCACACGAATTTTAAAGTAAATCAGACGATCTAGATACATTAACTTCTTTTTTGAGTTAATGCAGAGGATACGAATTCTGGTTTTTACGGTTTTTATTATAAACTATATGCCAGTGTGTGGCTGGCGCCACCTGAAATACTGATCTCATGATGTGATTACACAGACAATTTCTTTTATTTGTAGCATTTTTTAAGAGTAGGATTAAAATAATTTACGTCTTTTCATACTTTAATGGTGTCTCATATTTTAACTTTTTTTTTAAGTTCAAACAGTTTATCTCAACCACTCATCATAATTTTCATATTAAAATATGTTTAGAAATCAAATTTTATACTTTCTGAAATTTTAACTATCTTCTTATGAGGGATGCTTCTATGGGCATAAGGATCCTATTTGTAAATGAGCATATTTTTGTTTTCAAAGTTCAAACAGTCGATCCGACCGTTCAACATTATCTCCATATTAAAATGTACTTGGAGGTCAAATTTTACATTTTTCTGAATTTTTTACTATTTATTAAGTATTTTACAAAACTAGTCAATTCAGACCATTGAATTTGTACCCATCTTAATAATAGTAAAAAATTCA
>JAJGRW010000332.1:2190801-2414034 GCA_025461045.1 Carex parvula | reverse complement strand
GCCATACTTGTTTTCTTATTGGAAGAAAACATACCAAAAATCAAATTTCGTACCTGATGAGGCGAAGAACGTCCCATGCTATGCCTCATCTCCTCCATGAATTGGCTGAACTGTGGTTGAAACATGCCGAACACCTGACTTGAAATCGCATTTATGTCTTCTTGCCTGAGAGGAGGCAGCGCCGAAGAATATGATTGCGCTTGCGATTGCGATTGCGAAGAAGACGTCTGCGACCCACCTGGGCGATACATCGATCTCGTCTTGCCTGAAATATTAAATCGAAGATCATTAATATTATGTTATATAATTTAAATACAAAGTTACAATTTTAAGTATGTGTATTTACCTAGAGCACCGAGACCATAGTTATCGCCGTGAGCATTATTGTCTGTGTTGGCGTACCATACGTCTGCGTCAAAAGCCGGCCAAAGGGCTCGATCAGGCCTATATTACCTAGAGTACACGGGAATAGTGGGTAATTTAGTTTCCGGAGGATAGTGAAAACGTGCGCATTTAGAGATTAGTTTGTTGACATTTTTGTCACTTCCACCACATCTCCAGCAAAAGCTCTGCAAATAAAAGTAGTTTTGAAACAACTACAAATGATAATGCTACATACTCAGAAATACACAAAAAAAAGAATGTACCTATAACCGACGAGACGAATCACCGTCTGTCCTCTGACCTTTGCGGCGGCTGAATATATGCATTTCGGCCGCGCAGAGGGTGCCTGGATCCACTGGATGATGCCTCCTTCTCCTTACCCTTTCTGCTCGGCATACCTGCTTAGTTGCACTGGATTATGACATATACATTTATAAGCTATTGTATAAACATGACCTCAGTTCATTCAAGTAAAACAAAAAATCCAGATCTATACTTTAGATCCCCCAGATATCATCAATTGATAACGGACCCTCTAAAGCAAGTCATGGAATAAACACAAAATCAAAACAAGTGTTGCATCATCCATGCAACAGACTTGTATACAAGCACCAACAGAAAAAGTGAAGGTTTTAACAACTCAACTTAAGCACCAACAGTAACAGGAAAGGGCTTAGACCAAGCATCACATATCAAACAATTCGAATTCATCAATTCCACGACTAAAACTAGTCATTTTGGATAACCCTATATTTTTTGGAGGTAAGCGATAACCCTATATTTTTTCAGCGAGTGTTAATTAAAAATAAATTTTTAGAATGTATTAAAAAAATTTAACAATTCATGTAACGTATTTGCATATTTTTCTTTCAAATCGCCAATGAGAACATCCATTCTATCCTTGACAGCTGCTGTTAAGCTTTCAAAAAAAAAGAGAGAACATCCATTTTAAAAGTTTCTTTTCAATTAACCCAAATTTTTTTACTGCAAGTCCAGAGTTAGACATTTTTTTTCTAATTGCATTCACTAATATGTTAGTAATGTAGTTCCTAATTTAGACTTTGTTAGTGTGTATTACCAATCTGTATGTAATATACACTCTATTAGTAATTATTACTCTGTTAGTAATGTTGTCTCTAATTTGGATTTGAAAATTTAGTATTACTATGTGTTATTGTTTTTTTGATATGAAAACATATAATATATTTGAACTTGTATCATTTTGGATGAAATTTGTAGTTTTTGAATTTGTAATATTTTAATGAAATTTGAGCTGTCAAAACTAGTCGATTTGAACCAAGCGCTAAGAGGCAGCAACCGTAGGGTCGTGAGGCAGAGAGAGGAACAAAAATCAAGAAAAAGGCAAAGGAATGGTGCATCAGCACCTTTAAACCCGAAAAGGCAAAAGAAGCCAGTACCAGTAATGGTACTGGTAATGTCAAACCCAAGCGACCTGCAACCCAGCAAAACACAGGAACACATAAACAGTAAATCGGGACACACCAATACCAGGCACACACAAAGCACAGCCCCAAATTCATCGTCACACCGAGAAAATCAACAACTCGCGTGAGACGATCGCTAAGTCAAAAATTCACAAAAATGCCCCGTCAAGCACACGATAAAAAATTTAAAAGAAGGCTTGAACATTTACCCGAGAAAGGAGCAAATCACAAGAGAGAGCAAAGCTCGCCTCACGCCCGTCAAAGGAAAGGCGGCAAGCACCAAGAAAACAACCAAACCAAGAGGCAGCAACCGTCGGGGTCGGGGTCGGGGTCAGGGTAGGGGTCGGGGTCGAGGTCGTGATCGAGGTCGGGGTCGCGGCGGGGGTCACACAGCGGATGGGATCGGCGCGATTATGTTTTTTATTTTTGGGCTAAAATCGAAACGGGGGAGACAGAGAAGAATTGGCGCTGGCGCTGGTTTTTTGGGGACACCCTTCAGCGAACGGGACATATCGGTCGCTGAAGGCTTCTTACGCCGGTCGCTGAAGGTTTCGTCTCCGAAAAACAATTTATTTATTTAATTTTATTTTTTTGAAGGGATCTTCAGAGACCGGCGACCGGACCGGTTGCTGATACCGGTCTTTGATGACCTGTTTTGTTGTAGTGAGAACATGGTGTCACATTAATTTTTTCATTTGTGTATATATTTTTCTTTGTATGTCATATTAATGAAAATATATACGTAAATGTCACAACTAGGTCCCATCTGACTATTAGCAAGGCAAGGGAACGCGGGTCCCACCTGACTATTAGCAAGGCAAGGGAACGTGGGTCCCACCTGACAATTTGCAAGGATATGATTTACATTTTTTGCATGCACTGCAGTTCATACTATTTGCGTGGAAATACCAGTGGATATAATAACAGGAAATGGCTGCAAATCAGCATGCTCCAATTATACAATCCTCCCTGCTGGTACCAATCTGGTACTAGCCCAGTGCTGTTTTACAATTCCCAGATTTCCATTCATAAAGATTTACATAAAACTCATTGAAAAATAAGTATAAATCAACTAATAAGCATTGACCAATAAAGGATAATCATCCTACATTGTACCAAATTTTAAAAAGTTGTGATAATCATCTTACATTGTACTAATAAGCATTGACCAACAAAGATTTACATATTTTGTCATCTAGAGTATACCCAATAAAAGAATGAACTTCTAAATATACCAAAATGTACCCACATGTCAAGCATTCACAAAATAAACAACCCTATGAGTTAACAAAATATACCCACAATATTACCAAAAAACATGACCCTAAATATTGACAACCACCTAGTCCTCCTTGGTTCAACCTGAAGGTTGATTGGCCTACCAATCGGTCATTGCGGCATCATTCCCTGCAATTTCTTGTCCATTTTGAGAACTCAGCAGTGCTTAGAAAGACCCATCCTGATTTGGATGTCAAGAACCATCAACATCCTATGTATACCAAATTGTAATGTTAGAACATGTTCTTGTTACCACAGTAATGTTGCATATATTAGTGTCGAACATCTATTTCCTGTCAGATTTGTAACAGTGCTGATCACTTAGATTTTTAGCTTAAAATGTTACCTGTGAATAACCCGTATTCCCTAGTGTACCATCTTGTGGTAGTTCATGAGTGCTAGCAGGTGCCTAAGTTGAAAATGACAAGGCACAAATGTTAGTATAGGTTGTTGTCAGGAAAGCATTCATCTCAAGTGTGTACACTGTGGGTATATGTGAACACAACAACCCTTTAATTTTTAACTTAAAATGTTACCTGTGAATAACCCGTATTTCCTAGTATACCATCTTGTGGTAGTTCATGAGTGCTAGCTGGTGCCTAAGTTAAAAATGACAAGGTACAAATGTTAGTATAGGTTGTTGTCAGGAAAGCATTCATCTCAGGTCTGTACACTGTGGGTATATGTGAAGACAATGACCCTTTAATTTTAAAACCCTAAAATAATCCCGAATTTGCTCAGACTTACATGTGAATGAGGCTTTTGTAGACCATGCATTTTGAATAATTGGGAGAATAGTAATTGATTTTGTGCTTGATCTCTCATCCTCTCTTCCCGCTCCTCGGCGATATGGCGATCACGTTCTTGCACAATCGCATCTACTTCTGCCCTAGAGAAGGTCTCCTGCACACCACTATTTGTCAACCCAGATACATAGGATGCTACATGGCTCTGCCTTTCTCGGGTGGTTGATGTTTGCACCTTTTTTTCAAGCCTGCTTCCAAAGCCTAAGATGCGGCCACAGTTTGGTCCGCCAATGGCTGTTAGAAATAAAGTGTTGTCGTCCAATTCAGCATAAGCCTCATCAGACCTTAACCTTCCTCTATTAGAATATGAAAAAGATGAGGAATAAGGAAAAAGGGGAGAACAGGCAGCACTACAAACAATTAGATGTAATAAAGTTGAAATCTAAGTGGTGTAACTGGTAACATCACTTAGATTCTGTGGGAAATGTAATAAAGTTGAAATTGAGATGACATTATTTCATAAGCATACTGCAGTGACCTACTTTAGTAACTGTGGATTTGATAACTGTGGGTTTGGTACATTTACATTTATATTGGTACTTGGTGGTAACAACACTATTTAAAAAAAAAATGTCAACTAGTAAAATTCAACTTACATAAACTTGCTCTTTTCTCGTGGTTGTAAATTGCAATGTTTTGATATCATACTCTTGAACCTGCCCACTTGTCTCATCGGCTGTTGGATTCATGCCTCCATTACCATCGGTTTGTTCATTAATTCTGGTCACACTCTCGTCGGTAGCATTTATTTGGGCCACCACTGGTGATACGCCATTTTCTCTTGCACAGTGCATATGGATGTAAAGGTCCTCCATGGTTGGCTTTTTCTCCTTGTTCAAAGTTGTCTCCAGATGAAAAGCAAGAATGACAATTAAAGGTTAGATATATACTGAATTTGGAAATAGTGATAATATTGGAACATAAGTATTCGGAAGTTTACCAGTTTTGCAAAATATTGGTGAGCACTAGCTGATCCAGCGTAGTGGGATACCGAATTTCCAGAGGCAGTGCGGTTTTGTTGGTTTTGTTTACTGACCAGTTGCCACTCATCTGAGAAGAAGATATCGCAAAGACCTCGCCAATGTACCGGGGCCACACACCAATGCGGCACATTGGCCTTCCATGCCATAATGTCCCAACCATATAATTTTATGCAATTCTTCCTTGCTTTAGCCAGCTCCTCACAGTACCTTTTGCCTGCTATGGCATCGAGTACTGTACGACAATGGTCAGGATCTTCATCCTTTGCATATCTATATTTCTCCTACATCCAATAAAATTTGGGAGTTAACATCCAATTATAACTTTACCATATATATATATATTTGATAATAAACCCTACCATTTGCACATGTAGGTTTTGGTAAATCATGAATCGTGAAGATTTGCTTCAAGCATTATGATCAGAGTCAAAATAATGATGATTTACGTAGGGTTTTGGCTTAGGTTTTGCATATTTTCTCACACTTATATTTAATTAATTAGAAAAAGGCTACTGTCACCCTTCTTTATATTTTATTGCAGAAAACATGTTTCGGGACTATTTTACACCAAATGGAGCAAGAATTGGGTCAATCGGATCATCGACGCTTATCGACGAAGTCTCTGTTAAGGTCCGTATTGCCTAATACGGACCAAGCCTAGCACAGACCAGGAGATAGAGTGAGAAGCACTAAAACCTTCAGCAACAAGGTCTTAATACGGACCGTAACCGAAGGCGCCTCTTGGGAATTAATTGCCGACAGCTATATCCAGATCAGTTCCTTAGCCCCTACTTAACCTCCAGACGTCCCTCCACTCCTATATAAGGTCCCTGGGCAGAAGAATAACTTATCTTTGTAATTAGGGTTAGATTTGATTAAAGTGAAAAGAGAGGAGTACTTGTAACAATGCCGTTCCGCGGCTAAGTTCCTTTTCTTAGGGCTAGACAGTAAACATTGTTAATCTTGATGTTTTGATATGTATATTTTCTGTTGATTATGATTTCTTATTGTTGAATCGAAATGCTTTTGTGATTTACTATCTCTTCATCTAACTTCGATGACCTAGTTTAGTCCGTTAGGGTAGTGACAGTGCTTTAATGGTAAGAGAAACTATTTGTACGAATTAGCCTCATTGAGATCTATTAGGTTTATGTGAAGAAAACCTTAGCGGAGAAACCATAAACCAGAACAACAAAAAGCGAACCAAGTTCCATCACTTGCGTAAGGAAAAACACTGTGATCTGTGTAGTAACTTGTGTATTTAAGAGATCAGTCATTTGCGTAAGGAAACTCGCAGTGTCCTATGTAGAATCTCGATGAAAGATCTATCATTTTTGCATAACATAACTCGCAGTGACCTATGTGGTGTCTTTCATAAAACAACAACAGAAAATCAGACGCAACAGGAGTATATTATCAAAGCGGATTGAGTAGCAATGGTGTGCCGAAATTCTAGAAATTCTCATCTCTATCTTTATTTTAATTACTTTTAATTACTTCTTAATTTACATTGATCACAACAACATCTCTTAATTTTCTGATCTAGCCTTTCGAAAGATTGTGATTCGATCGCTCAAAACTCTGAACTAATTTTCCCTGTGGATCGATCTCGAATATACTACTCGATAGAATTGTGCGCTTGCAGTTCGAACCGATAGCATTTCCGAGTTTATAAATATTAAAAGAAACATTAATCTCTTTTGAGTGATCACATTGCAGTACCTTAATTTGGCACTGTTTAGGACAGTCGAATTATGTCACTTTTCAAATTGAGCTGAGGTACTACTTTGTGGCTGGTTTTTTGTTGCTCTATTAAGTGAATTGAGTTGATTCAAGATTGGTTCTGGGTAGTATGCAATGTTTTATGGAGTTTATAATTGCCCCTAGAACTTTTGCAGTTTGACCCCTATACTTTATCCATTTAGCAAATTATCAACATGATGAGCTTGCTGGCAAAGGCTGAGGGCTTATAGATCCTATTGCTCATGGTTATAGATCCATCAAATGTTAAACTATTGAAAAAAAATTTGTATACTAAAAAAGAAGGATAAAGAGAAATTTTTATTTCTGACTTATAGATCCTTTGGAAACTCATTTTTATTTCTGCTCATGGCAAAGGCTGAGGGCTTATAGATCCTTTAGAAAGAACTTTTTATTTCTGACTTGTTAAATACTACTACTGATAGAATAAAGAGAAATTTAGATATATGCCCTTCATAACTTCATTAATTTGATATTTCCCCATCAACATTTCTAAATTAGCTATATCCCCATCTAAACTTAATTATGTTAGTAATATCCCATTAGTAACTTATTCACTAAAAAATATAATTTAATAATAAAAAAAATGACTGTTTAACCCTTTCTTTAAAACACAGTTTTCTTGCTAACCTCTTCCTTTCCCGTATATTACAATTAAACCACTTTGGGGGAATTTTGTGAATGTGAAAATACATTGGACCACATGATGCAATATTGTAGTTGATCCCAGTTCAGCCACTAGATTCTAAATTGATGATTTTACTAAAGCTCTTTCTAAAGTATAAACTAAGCGACCAATTTGGTGAGTATCGGAAGGAGTTACATTCAATCTAACATTGGGTTAAAAACCACAACAGAGACGATGAATTTCGATAATTAAAACTGAAATTGAATAAATGTTACCAGAAACTCCCTCTTCAGGTTTTTCTTTGATGGTCATCGAACGCGTGAAAAGATCTTAAGGGTGCAGGCATGAGGCTAAGGGCTAGCCTAGTGATTGTCGATGTTATCAACTTTGGGTTGGTTGCACAACTGAACTCGCGTTCGCCAACTCACCATACCTCCGGTTGTTCGTCAGGAGCATCCTTCACTGGCCTTATCTTTCCTAGGCCTCGCCCCCTTTTTTTTGGAGGTTCAGTTGGTGTAATTTCACCTTCGAGTGTAGCAATCAAACTGTCACCAGCAGCTAGTGTGGGATCTGTGCTACTGTTCCTCTTGGTGTATTTGGTTGTTTTTGCTCTTGTGACTCGAGACTTGTTGCGGGGAGCCATTTGTCTTTTGCTAACAAGGGAACAGATATGATGTTATATAACAAGGAACAACTAAAGGAGCAAGTTTTGATTTTAATTTTAGGTCTTCGGTCTTACAACTCTTGACCCTTATAAGTATTATAATTAGTATAAAAAGATAGCAACCCTTAACCCTTACAAGAAATATATAGTAATAATACCTTTTAGCTTCAGGTCTAAACTTTGTTACTAGAGTTCTGATCTAAATTACAAATACCTTTTAATTGCATGGCAAAATATATAGACTGCCACATTAATATGTAGTTGGTGTACATTCATTAATATATCAGCTAAATATTTAAATATTAAGGTTGGTTTTTATCTCAAATAGCAACAAACAAATATATATAAGGCATGCTCAAAATGCAAAACTCCCTTATCACTATGTTTTATCCCTTCTACAAACGGGAAAAAGTTATCATTTAACAAAAAAATGTGGTAAAAAGGAAAATATTTGTAATTATATGAGGTGTACCTAGTTAAAGCAACAAATGGGTAAATGTGGAAGTGGGTACCCAATTTCAAAAAAATGGGTATACATTTGCAACAAATGGTTTCCTAGTTAGACAAAAAATGGGTTGCAGATCAAAATACACAAACCTATGTAATCTCAATTAATTTCTAATAGGTTTACATTTTTTTGTCTAATGTACAGCATCAAACTTTAGAATTTGCAACAAATGGGTAAAAGGGAAAAATCAGTTACCTAGTTACTTCAATAGCAAGATCCCACAGAGATATGACAAGTGGGTACCTAATTTGAAACAAATATGCCCAAATTAGGTTTGATTTCTTTTATGGCTTACTTCAATTTCGACATTCTCAAATCAAGAGGAAAGAGGAAGGTACTGAGTAAGGAGATGATGTACCTAATGGGTTTCTCTGAGTATATAATTAAGGTAGTCAGAGTATTGCACAGAGAAAATGACCGCACAAAAGAGAGTAAGGCGAAAATGTTGTGGTAAGAGAGGAATTTTTGTTGCGGCTGTTTGTTTTTCTCTATAAAATCGATTTCATAAAGTTGCTTTCAACTCTAGATGTGAATGTAGTACTTAACCTCTGAGATACCTCATTATTTGCTTGACCCTCGTGTCCTGATCTAACTGATTTAGTTGAGTTTTGAGATTCTTGCAGATTTTGTTTGATCGGTTGAGATTGTTCAATTTGGGATCTCAAAATCTCAGATATCTCAGAGAGGAGAATGGGCGAGCGCCCAAAATGGTGAAACCGAAGAAGTGGGGGGGAAATGAAATTTCGTCTGAGTGCCTAAGTTCAATTAGAAACAGAGCTGTTTTGGCTTCGCCCAATCAGCCGTCAAGCTACAAGTACACAAGTTGTGCCCTGCCATTAGCGAAACTTGATCTGTTTGAATCTTCGCCCAAAAGTCATGTAGAAGGAAATAAACCAGATATTATTCTTGTTCAATTTGAGGAACCTGTTATACCGATCCCAGCTGTTGAAAATGGTTAAGATTTGCAATAAAAATAAGAATACCTTGAGATCAGCAGCATCGGAAAATGTGAACGTTTGGGATGAGAATAACATATTCATGTTATTCCTGGATAATAACAGAAGATCTATTTCCTTCAATTGAATGAGATAAATAAGATGGAAGTGATATGATTATATGAATTGCCTAAAAAAGTCATATATTTTGTTAGTAATTTGGAAATGAAATATTATGCATGTTCTATTTTATTTTACGAATTTAAAATTTTTGTTTGTTTGTTTTAGTTGAATTTGTAGATGTAATATAAATATATATTTTTGTAATTCCTTGAATGATATTTGTATTATATTGTTAGTATTTTATGTAATTAGTGAGATGTAAACATTATAAATAAAAATATGGAATAAAAAAAAGAAGGAATATTGATAATACAAATGGGTAAATCGTAATATTGTAGTTTATTGATATATTAAATATTTTTTGTTGACATTAAATTATATTGCATTTTGTTTATGTTGTATATATAGATCACATCATCCATGTTTAAATATGAACCACAAACTCTTGTTGGGCGAGGTAATGAAGATACAATGAAATAAACCACGTGGGGGTCGATCGGAACCGTTGAAATCGAAGAACACTACATTTATAGTCTTGGGGGAAATTTTCATCATGTAAAGTTTATATTTACCCCTCCATCTGATGTACCAAATATTGAAGCATCAAATGGCTACAAAAAGTTTGCGGTGGATCGAAACCAAGACATAACCGAACTTATTGGATTTTAGGCTTGTTATGTTTAATGTCAACTCTTGATCATTTCAAAACAAATTTTGAGTCGTTTCATCGTTGATCGATCGTTGAATTATCAAATCAAAATGAACGGTCCAAATATATTTCATTGATTTCTAAGGGCAGAAAATGATGAAAGGCTATAAAATTTATGTTATTAAGTATAAGTTGGCGAGATTAGAGTTTAAACAAAATTATAAATAGAATTTGGGAAATTTTCATAATAGTTTATGTATACAACCAGTATCTAATTACCACGGATGTATATCCCATGCCGTCTGATTGTTGATAGATGGGCAGTATTATTGGGCTTTGAGATTCGTGCCAAGTTAAATAGAACAGACAAGATCAAGTAATTGTAATATATTCCCTATTACGGTACCGGGGGTGATGTGAATATCAATATATGCTCTACTTACTTAGCGTTTTTTTGAAATCCCTCTCTCAAACACATGCTCTCTCCACCATAAGCCGAGAACTCCGACCGTCGCCCTCCCTGTACGCCCAGTCTCTACCGCTGAGATCTGAGTCGCCGTCGCCTACCGGAATCACCGACGCCGATCTACTCTCTACTAGTGCTTCGAGATCCCCAATCGATTGGATATCGGACTCCGCCGTCAATCGGTAAGTCCTTTTGACTTAGGTTAATGCTTTTGAAATCTATGTGACAATGGCTTCCGCCGTCATTACTTTAGTTGGTTAATGCTTTTTAAATCTATTATGGTTAATGCTTTTTAGGTTAATGCTTTAGTTAGGGTAATGCTTTTTAGTTGGTTAATGCTCTATTCTTGTACTGGTACTGGTACTTTTTGAGTGCGTTTTTGAGTGCTTTCCCCTTTTCTTATTCTGTCCTTGGTTAATTTTGGTACTGCTACTGGTAGACCTCTGGTAATGGTACTGCTAGACCTCTGGTACTGATACTGGTACTGGTACACCTTCTATAAATTCATTATTCTGTCACGAGGCTAGATTGGGGTGGTACTGATACTGGTACTGGTAGATCCCTACTATAAATTCATTATACTGGTACTGGCAGACCCCTTTTCTTATTCTAAACACTTGGCAGACCCCTTCTATAAATACATTTAAATTAAAGGTTGGTTTTGTAACAATAGGTTTCATGGCTGACAATGCTGGCAATGATGCCGGCTCGCAGTCCAAGGGAGTTGGTCGCCGACAACCTCCAAGGTTCACCAAGAGCCAAATTTTTCAGAAAAAGCCGCGACTGATTTTTCTATCCCCCCCGGCCACCTCCACCGTCATACGAAAAAGAACCCAAGCTGCCATCGCTGTGGGAAGCCCCTGAGATAGATGCAACTATGCCACCGCCTAATCCAAAACCTGTTGCCCACCCACCCCCACATCCGCCGTCAGATGCACCCCCACATACGCCTAATCCAACTATGCCACCGCCTAATCCATCGCCTGTAGCCCCGCCACCTCTGCCGTCAGATGCATCCCAATCAAAACCGCCACCGCCTAACACTAGCGAGGTAGGGGCAAATGTGTCTTCGCCCAATCCACCGCCTAATCCACCGCCAAAAAAGTCTGTCAGAGGTCGAGCCAAACGCAATAGCTCGAGCATGGTGCGGCCACTCCGCCGCTCATTAAGGCTCAACCCGTTGAGCACATTGCTGCAAGATGAGCCATCTGATAAAGGTACCGATACTGTGTTTTATTTTTTGGGAAATTTTCTGGTGTATCGATACAAACTATCAAAATAGCAAAATATTTCCCATAAAAACCTATAATGTTAGATTGAATAACAGCTTTGTGAGTTTAAAACTGAAATTGACAAATAACTGGTGTTAGGCAAGGGTAGGAAAATAGCAACATGTGAGGTGGCGTAAGGTTTCAGTTTTTTGCAAGGGGAGGGAAATGGCGTAAATCTCAACACTACTAAAACACTACTTTTTCCTCCCCTTGCAAAAAACTGAAATTGACAAATAACTGAGTTTAAAACTTATAATGTTAGATTGAATATTTCCAGAGCTTAGCTTTTTTTAATCTATTATTTAGTTATTTTAAAACTGAAATTGACAAATATACCCTCCTCCTCCTCCCTCCTCCTCTACTCTTCACTGTAGCAACCTTACAGTGTCTTGTGAATAAGCTTTGTAAATAGAATATTTGTCAATTTTAGTTTTAAAATAACTAAATAATAGATTGAATAAATAAAAGGGGATAGAAGAAATGATTAAATTATAAGTTTTCATAGGTATATTGGATATTATAGTGTTTTCATGGGAAAATTGGCTATTTTGAAAGTTTGTATGGGTACACCAGAAAATTTCCCTTTTTTTTTAATCAACTTCAGAAGGTCACATAAACACAAGGTGCCTCTTCTAAGAAATTAATCAAAGTAAATAAAATCACTTCAAAAATATCAACATATGCTTGATTGTTCTTTCACCAACACTTGATTGTTCTTTCACCAAATATAAATTTATGATAAAGGTACCACCTATGTTTATTTATTTTTTAGATGTGTCATGTGTCGCAATAGCAGATGTGCAATCCCTTGAGCCCTCCGTCGCAAATGCAGATTCGCAACCGCTTGAGCCCTCTGTCGCAACCGCAGATGTGTCACAACCGCTTGAGCCCTCTGTGACAACAGTAAATGTGCAACTCGATGGCTCCGAGCCATTTGTTGAACCCCGAGAACCAGAGCCAGAGCTGGCTACTCTACTTGTTCAGCCAGAGATAGAGGCCCTGATCACTCAAAAGATAGCAATGTTTCTTTTAATATTTATAAACTCGGAAATGCTATCGATTCGGACTGCAAGAGCACAATCCTATCGAGTAGTATATTCGAGGTCGATCCACAGGGAATATTGGTTCAGTGCTTTGAGCAATCAAATCACAATCTTTCAAAGGCTAGACGAAATCTGAAAATTGAGAGATGTTGTTGTGATCAATGTGAATTAGGAAGCAACTAAAAGTAATTAAAATAAAGATAGAGATGAGAATTCCTAGGGTTTCGGCACACCATTGCTCTCAATCTGCCTTGACAATATATTCCTGTTGCGTCTAATTTCCTGTTGTTGTTTTATGAAAGACACTACATAGGTCACAGCGATTTATGTTACTGTAGGGCGCAGAAAGTTGCACAGCTGTTGGTATGGGAAGGTGTGTGCATGTGTGTTTAAATGTCTCGTGGTTCAATGCTCGCTGTTTGATTAAAGAAAACATCGAACTCGAAACATTCGTTTCTTTCTTCCTGCTATTCCTTTTGGTTCACCCTCGACAGACCTACGATTCGTGATCGGTCTATCGAGAGAGTTTAATGATTGTGGGGACGTTTAACTCCCAGCGGGCGCAAGCCCCCGCTGTTAATTACATCAGATGACCCTCCCAAGCCATACTGAATACCTCGTTCATTCCAGGATTTATGCCTATTTGTTGTGAATTGAATAAAAGGGCTAAAGGGGGAAACTCACGTACTTGGTTTTCGTGTTTTTCTTTGATTTACCATTGCTTTAGGTACTTAATTAATGTGCATGCATGAGGTGTAATGATTATCGTTAAAATACCTTTATTACATATTTTTATTTATTTACAAAACATATTTGCGCTTGAGAAAAATGTATTTACACTCTATTTATATTTTTTTATTCAAGAGAAAATGATTGAAATATGAAGAAAAAGGGTATTTTCGTCATTTCAGGGTCTGGTTAACATCTGGGCATGTTCAATTTTGGCTTAGAAAGATAGAGGATTTAATTTGGGTTCGTTTGGAGGTGGTTTGAGCCGATTCGGACTTAAAATGAAGAAGTTATGGCCAAAAAGGACTTATTCATAAACATTTATATTTTCTAGGGGCATATGTACAAAGCTGGAGGGGTGTGGGTTTGTAATTCGGGTTTTAGACATTTATATGAAATTTGGGCTTCTAGGGGCTTATTTGGAAGAGTTTTGTGCTGTTAGGGACCTTTTTGTAAACTTGCAGGGGCTTCGCTGCCAATTTTAGAAAGTCAGAGGGGGTCTTTTGTAAAAAGGAAAATTAATTTGTAATTTTATTTATTTTCTGGGCTTTAAGATTCGGTTTTTTGGGTTTTAAGAAGTGGGCTGAGCTTCAGGATTCGTGCTGGCCATTTGATGTGTGATCTGGACTTTAAAATCCGTGCTGTCATTCAAAAACCATCATTGGCGCCAAGATGAAGGGCTTCAGATTGCTTTAAGATCCGTGCTGCTGTTTTATTCATTTTCTACTTGTGTTTCAACAATTGAACTTTAAAAATTCATATCTTCTTGAAAAAGGGTCAGAAAAATATGATCTTTATGTCTATTTTGTGTGTTTTTAAATACTCTACCTAATTATGATATTTATTTTATGTTTTGATTTTTTTCTGTTATTCGAAACTGCCTATTTTTCAACAGCAGCCCCTTTTTATTAAAATGTTGTTTTTTCTATTTTCTGAATCTGAACTTTGAAAATTCGTATAAAATCGAAATATAATCAGAAAAGTGCAAACTTGGAGTCCATTTTGTGTGTTTTGAAGTCCTCTATCCATTGGTGAAGTCCATTTTTTTATTTTGGTACCTGTACCGGTCTAGAAGGTACTGTTTACCAGAGAAGGTTATTTTGGCAATTTTGAGTGCTTTTATTGTATCATTGGTGCATGTCTTGTGGTATAATTTTGGTTCACTATTCCAGAGAGTACTAGGGGCTGTTTTAAAGTATTTACAATTAATTTCATGAATTAAACATCATTTTTGTGGACTTTCATAGCCTTGATTGCTATATCTTTGGTACCAATGATCAAAAGGGAAAGGAAAAATCCAAAAATTCTGAAAATAGCACCAAAAATCTGCCAAAATGTGGTTTTATGCAAAGAAGCCCCTGATTTTGTTTAAAATCATATTTTTGATGTTTTTTGAAGAACACGTCATTAAGATTTCCTTAGGTTTAGAGATGTAAACATCCAACTTGTCATTTGTTTACACTTCAAACCTTCCATCTTCCATCATTTGCATATATTTAGAATATTTAATTTCTTTTAGCATATTAGCTTAGGAAATCAAATATTCCTCTATACACAAATGGATCTAACAAGGGATGTTCATCGAAATATCACAAGTTTAAAGCACAAATGACATATCATAGCCAAAGCTAATGTCATATAGTACTTTAAACTTCAATTTCTCCCCCATTTGCACATAGTTTTTAATTCTTGCCAATATTCATGCACATAAATGCATTAATAATTGACTAAATTAATCCCTTTGCACAAATGGACCCTTTGATCATTTAGGTTGAGAGAATAATAGGGGAGACCTCATGGCTCAACCCTACTACCTCTTGTGTTTAATTTTTTTTGTTGTCACTTTATTATTCTTTTAATACCTTCACAAAATAATTAATATAGTTTTCATATGAAGGGAGACCTCATGGCTCAACCCTCATACTTCTACTATTTAATTATTTTTAGAAGAAATTAAAAGAGTTTAAGAAAGAAAAAGAAAATATCAAATGCTAAAACTTTATATTTTTTTTTTATTTCATAAGCTCCAAGTAAAAGAGATGATAAAATATTAAAAATATATACATATTAATACTCATATATATATTTATATATGTTTTTATGCAAAATAAAGAAAAAGTAAGAAAGATTACATTTTTATATCATTTTCATTATTATTTCACGAGGGATGCAAAGAAAGGAATTAAAAAGAGAAAAATATATTTTTGTTTGATCCTCAAATTGCACATTTCATTTTTTGTTCATCCTATGATGAATTAGAAACTATGCAACTCTCACATTCATGCTTTTTGAAGGTTTAGAAGTAGAATAAAAGAAAAAGAGATGAGGGATAAAACTAAAATAATGAAGAACAAACAAGAAAAACCATCAAAAAACCTTCTTTATTTCGAATCAAAGCAGAATATTTACAGAACTTTGCTCATTTAGAGCCTTACATTGCATAGGTATTAATTACCTCTTTGAACTTGCTTGAAAACTTCAAATTTCTAACCTAGCCTTGGTGTAAAAATGGGGTTTTCTCTCTTGTTTCTTGCTCAAAGCTTTCTGGAGAAGATGAAGTGTGTCTTTGCTGTCTAATTGGGGTGCCTTATAATGGGCAATATTAGGGTTTTCGGTTTGGTGCTTGCTGATGTGTTTTTTGCTGTGCCCACCAGGTGTTTGATCAAGGGTCTAGATCACTTGGCTTTACCCCTTCATGCTTACATGGAATATGCTGTTTAACTATCTTCATACACATTATATTTGATTGGTTGTATCATTTACAGCCCTTGGATCATCATGAAGTGTAGCACACGGTCTCTAGGCCCTTGATTAACCGGCCAAGCATAGAAATATTCAATTCACCTGTTCCCAGCGCCTGGGAAGAAGATTCTTCTGTTTTGGGCACTTATGGGGAGCGTATGACGCGTGTCTTGGGGACCAGGGAGCCAGTGACCAGCTGTATAGGTCAATTTGTGTTGAACCGGCGGTATACCGGGCTTAGAGTGTTCCTTCCTTGTTTAAAGCATCTTTGGGTGCACCAACTTGACAGATAGCATGGTTGTTATCCCTTAAACATGTGCTAAAGCACAGTATAACCTCTAGACAGTCGGGCACGTACACCCGACATAACTCATTTCTGACCCGAATCGGGTTCATGGTGCACCTGAAATTAGATCCATTTATTTCAAATTGAGGCTCATGTGACCGTCGTATAGCCCTATAGTGTGTCCTGCTCAAGTCTCAAAGCTTGAATTGTTTTCAATCTTCGATTTCCACTTTTTCAATTCGGCTTCCTTTTCGGTTGCTAAGCGCAATTTATCAATCGCATTCGGGTTTGGGTTTCTGGTCAGGAGGAAGGGAGTAGCAACCCTTAGAGATTCCAGGTAATTAGCTCATTGTAAGCATTGCCCTTTAATCAAATTTTTTTGCTTCATCTTGGGTTGAAATCGGGAAGAGAAGGGAGGAAGAGAGAGCTGACAGGGGAGGGCCCACTGTCAGCCTCTCTAGCTAGAGACCAATCATGTTATTTAGTGGTATTGTTGCTTCGGCTGGTCTTAGACCTTGTGAGCCGTGTAGAAAGCACTATACGGTGTATAGTGCACCGAGTCTTTGCTAGTTAAAGGGGTCACCGCCCCTTTCTTTTAAAACCCAGCGGCCTTTGCTTCCCCTTCCCCGATCTCGTTTCTTGTGAACCGAGGGGATGACCATTCGGTGCATGCTATGTTATTGCGGTGCACCGAGTTCGTGCGGCGTGAAGGGGTCAAACGGCCTAGTTTTAAAACCAGCGACACTTAGGCGCTTTTGCATGATCTCGGCCTATGGTGAACCTTGCAGCTGTTGACTCGGTCCACTTAGCCAACTTACCGTGCTCCAGGTTCATCCAGTTCAGGGGTCCAGCAAAAGTGGGTTTATGTCATTGACAGGTGGGCCCAGGGTCATTGAGATTCGTTTGATATCACCAATTTGTACCCAGAGAGCATTTGGGAGACAATTTGATAAACATATCCCATTATTTGTACCCAGCATGCTATCCAGCAATTGTTTCACTTATAGGAAATTAATTCCTTAGTGATTTTGACCATTCCAGATATTAAAATCCATGATTTGGCATGTAGAATACTACCACGAATTTTAACACGCTGTACTTAATTTTTTTGAAGGGTTTGAGTACAGCTTTGGCATTTTAATTATCTCAGAAATTGCCATTTGTCATGTTGACTTTAAATAGCAACTTTTTTAGGGTCAAACAGTTACGCAAGAATGACAGATCTTTCATCGAGATTCTACATAGGACACTGCGAGTTTCCTTACGCAAATGACTGATCTCTAAAAACCCCAAATTACTACACAGATCACTGCGATTTTCCTTATGCAAGTGATGGAATTTGGTACGCGTTTTGTTGGTCTGGTTTATGGTTTCCCCGCTAAGGTTTTCTTCACATAAACCTAATAGATCTCAACGAGGCTAATTCATACAAATAGTTTCTCTTACCATTAAAGTACTGTCACTACCCTAACGGACTCAAACTAGATCATTGAAGTTAGATGAAGAGATAGTAAATCACAAAAGCATTTAGATTCAACAACAAGAAATCATAATCAACAGAAATATATATATCAAAACATCAAGAGTAACAAGGTTTACTACCTAACCCTAAGAAAAGAAACTTAGCTGCGAAACGGCATTGTTACAAGCACTCCTCTCTTCTCACTTTAATCAAATCTAACCCTAATTACAAAGATAACTATTCTTTCTGCCCAGGGGCCTTATATAGGAGTGGAGGGACGTCTGGAGGTTGAGTAGATGCTAAGAAACTGATCTGGAAACAGCTGTCGGCAGTTATTCCCCAAGAGGCGCCTTCGGTTACGGACCGTATCACCTGATACGGTCCGTATTAGGACCTTGACGATTAGGGTTTAATGCTTCCAGCGCTATCTTCTGATCTATGCTAGGCCTGGTCCGTATCAGGCAATACGGACCGTAACAGAGACTTCGTCGATAAGCGTCGCTGATCCGATTGATCCGATTCTAGCTCCATTTGGTGTAAAATAGTCCCAAAACCTATTTTCTGCAATAAAACATAAAGAATGGTGACAGTAGCCTTTTTCTCTAATTAATTAAACATAAGTGTGAGAAAATATGCAAAACCTAAGCCAAAACCCTACATAAATCATCATTATTTTGACTCTGATCAGGCCCCCAGAATGAAAATATTTTGGGGCCCTAAACCTGGGGTTTTGATGCGAAGCAGGCCAAGTCAGTCATATCCCAAGCCAAGCGAGCCATCCAAGACACGACCCTCCAAGTCAGAACCTACCAGGACGATGCCAACTGTAAAAGTACACAATGAATCTGACGATGCGACTGTGTCCACCCAGTCACCGCCATCTGCACCATCATCATCGCCACAACCGGTGGCTGGTGATTCCGACTGGTCTGATTCCTCACAGACTTTTGCCACTCAAGAGACCGAGGCAGAGGCATCTGAGATCAATACCAATTCAGAGGAGAACACCGCACATCCAGCAGTCAAGGATGATGATAGCGGTAAGAGATTCGGAACGGTGATGAAAAGAAGGAAGCCAACAATAGAGAACTTGACGAAGAGAGCGCTCGGGAGGCTGAAGTCAAGACAACGGGCAAGAGAAAAAGGTTGGGAACTCTAAAGTGAAGCGGGGCCGAGGTATGGGCAAGCCTCGTAAACTAGCAGCACCTGACATGCGACCGGAATTGATGGTTGTCGGTGACGCAGAGTTCACATCCACTCCTATTTGCACAAAAGTTGTCAGCACAGTGAGGATTCTAACCTTAGAGAACATGCCGGGACAGTATAGGACGTACAATATGTTTCCTATCAAGGCGCGGTTGGAGATTTAAAAAAAATTCTTACAGAGATATTCTTGGGGGGAGGGGGAAGATGTGCAACGATGTTTGGATGTCTTTGAGAGAATAGCATCAGAAGCATATTATAGTAAGATGACTCATTTGAGGAAAAAGTATACGAACCAATATGGAAAAGACAAAAAAGTGTGGAAAGACTTCCCTCCACAGTGGTGCAAGAATCCGGGTAATTGGAAGGGGTTGTGCCTCATTTGGTCGAAGGAGAAGTTCGACCAAATATCAACCACCAACCGGAATAACAAAAAGAAAAAAGGGAAGATCATCCATCATGTGGTTGGTTCCATTTCATCATTTCGGCACGCACAAAAATTGGTATTGCATAAATTACCCTTTTCATTGCTCCCGCCAGTGACTCATGTTTTTAATTACCTAATCAAATTCTCATTAATTTCATCTGCAGGCATCCGAGAAGGGATCGTCCGTGGGACTAAAGGAGGTTTTCGATCGAATGCACCTTAAGGATTCGGACGGTGGAAAGGTGTACGTAAACGAGAAAGCAGAGGCCAAGATGGTAACTTTCAAATTTCAAATGTGTTTATAAATGTTGTTTATAAATGTCACTGTACTAAATACTTGTTATTTATAGCCCTTTGTTATTTTACAAATGTCAATGTATATCCTTGCTCTTTAAGTATGACAAATGTAAAATTAGTAGAATAACATGATCTTGATACCAAATGTAACTTAATACTTGTTATCTTTGCCCTTTGTTATTTTACAAATGTAACTTACAAGTGATAACATGAAATTTGTTAGAATAACAAGTACTTTTAAATTTAGAAGGGTGTACATGAAATTTGTTGGCACTTGGGGATGTTGGTACTAAACTGTCACATGAAATTTGTATGAATTTAGATTAGAGGGAAATCAGTTTTGTGTAATTCATGTTTTTTGTTATTAACAAATGCAGAAGTGTTTTGAGGACCTCAAGCGTAATTATGGGGGGGTGATGTCAGAGGAGTCCCTTTGGGAGCTTGCTGTAGATGGAGAGGATAGGTGTGGCCGGTTGTTCGGCTTTGGAAACCAATCGAGGATATCTAAAGTCAACCAAGCATTGGCTGCAGAGGATGCAACCATGTCGGATCCTGCCAAGAGCACTGCCACATCGGCTGAAGACGAGAGTGAAAGATTCACAAGATCACATGTGGCAGTGTTAATAGCCTCCAAGTTAGCAGATTGTCACACCCCCGGACAACCCGCCGCTCATTCAAACGCAAGGCGTTAAGCACATCACATACATTATCAATAATACAACCAACAAGCCACTATATTAAACAAAAAAGGAGTTCACAAACAAATAGAAAGGGAAAATATGTCAGACATGGCCAGTCAAACAGTTACCGCCATGTCCACACAATATAGTTCATACAAATATAAATTTAAAACAAATAGTGGCTACTTTAAGAAACTTCCGCTAATTCCTCACTCACGGCCTTCCTCCATGCCTTCTTCTCCATTTCCTGGAACTCACATAAAAGGTGGTACGGTGAGAGATCGAACTATCTCTCAGTGCGGGATTTAGTTCCAGCCCGGTGTTTTTACAAATCAATGCATTTAATATCCCAAATAACAATAAAGTAAAGTTTTCAAAATTTTCCCCAAATTTCCTATCAATTCGGATATGCAATCATTTCAAAACAATTTTCATTCCCGCCTCTTTTAAATTCACATTTAAGGTTTTTAAATTCCACACTCTGGAAATCCATGCCCGTACATAGAAATCCGGCGAATCGCCACACAAGGACGACCCGTTCAATCACACTCTAGATGGGCCATTGCGGGGACCCATCCGGCGAACCGCCACACAAGGACGACCCGTTCTGTTCACAATTCACACTCTGGGGGTCTGCCACACATGGACAGCCTGATTTTCAAAACACATGCTGAGCCGCCTCGCACGGACGACCCGAATTTAAAGAAAACAATTCATTTACATTCCCCATTCCCAATTCACATTCACAATTCCTGTCAGTTCAATTCCATGCATCAAGAACTCCTATCATGCGATTCTAAACAAAATCAAACGAATGTTCGATATCCACAACATGCAGTTTATCTACCAGATTTGAAAAAGGATTACTTACCTCAATCCATGCATTTTTGTATTATTTGTAAAAAAGACCAGGAACCCGCACCTGTATTCTCAGTGACTTCGTTTGAGCGTGTGTCGGGATCTCGCGTATTCTCAGCGTCTCCTAGAACCTCGCGATTTTGATTATTGTACTGATTAGATCGATTTTAAGAGTGCAGGGGTTCGGTTTGGTTATTGGGTTATTGGGTTTATGTTTTGGTTCATAGGATTTCGGGTTACTGGGTTAATGGGTTCGTAGGATTTCGGTTTGGTTATTGAGTTCTAGGTTAATGGGTTAATGGGTTTCGGGTCTAGGGTTAGGGTTAAAGGGTTTCGGGTTAGGGTTAATGGATTAATGGGTTTCGGGTTAGGGTTAGGGTTTCGGCCAAGGGGAGGGAGAGGGGGTTCGGCCAAGGGAAGGGAGAGGGGTTCGGCCAGCCAAGGAGAAGGAAGAGGAAGAGGGCGGTTTAGAGAGAGTGGAGAAGAGAGTAGTAGAGAGATCAGAGAATGGAGAGGTAGTAAGCAGTGGGGATTAGCAAGCACAAAGAGAAGAGAGGGAGGTTCTGATTTGCGCCAAAGAGAAGAAAGAGAGAGAGAAGGATGATGGATTCGGTCACCAGAGAGAAGAAGAGAGGGGTAGTGGAAATCAGCGAAGAAAACAAATGCAAGGGAGAAGAAGGTGGTTCGGTTTTTGTCGCCAGAAAGAAGACGAAGGGAGGGGGGTATGCTTTGAGATCCGTGCAGAACATACTTGAATGGTTGAGATGCTTCCAAAGTCAAATGAGATAAACCTCTTAAGAATTAAATATGGTGGGATGCGGATCCGAACCAAATTAACTCAATTTTGGGCATTTGGCTAAGGCCGAAGTTTGCTCCCAGCTTTAACAGGGAAACTAAGTGGCTTTGAGATTCGTGTAGAATAAATATAGTGAATGGTTGATATATCTTAGAAGTTAGAGGTGCTAAGCTATCTAAAGTATGCTATGGTTAAATTAATTTAGCGAATTGCGTTTAATATCTAGTACGAATTATTAAATTTACAACTGTTATTAATATTTGTATTCTCAATTAGAAAAGCTAAAGTGGTTATTCATAAATCTAAAATTTGTAAAATTAGAACTGGTTTAGTAATCAAACTTATTAATTTAATGTATCCCGTCTAATTAACTAACTTTTACCTTCCTTAATTAACTAATTAAGTTTTAATTAGTTGTAAATCTTAATTTTAAATTTTGTATGAACAATATATTGTGTAACTTATAATTGTATAAACTATTTCAATTACTGATGTAAATCGGACCACAGTAATTTCTATTCAAAGTAGTTATTTTGAGTTACGTATTACAGTAATATATTTAATGAAAGAAGAAGAAAATATATATATATATATATATATATATATATATATATATATATATATATAAACTATGTATGTATCGTACATTAATTTAGTATTTCAAATACATGACGTTATATAATCAGTTATATTGTTCTTAAAATGAAATTTTTAACAGTTAAACCGTACCTCAAAATACATGGCGTTACACAGATGAACGAAGAGCTTTTGCCGCCGAGATAGCTGCCCAAGAAAAGCGGCACAAAGAAGAGTTGGCAATTCATAACAAGAACGACGAATACAACAAAACATGTCTTGCGGCGCTCTTTCGAGCAACTGGACAAAAACCAAGTGCTGCCCTTGCAGAAAACTCATATTCTAGTAGTGTAGGTTCAGTTTGAGTTTGGTTTGAATTAATTTCGAACGAACTCAATTTTGAATCGAATTTTTTACGAACTTTTTCGAATCAAACTCGAATCGAATTACGAACTACGAAATTTTTTTTGCAGCCCTACGCGATACCCAATAGATGTGGAGTCCACGATTAATTATTTGTTGGTCCTCGAACAGGGTCAATGACTTTGATGCACGATAGAACATATTATAGATTTAATTAAGATCTAGAGATGGTCATGGACCATCACATCACAAATAGTTCTTATATGTAACAGTCAATATATATATTCTATTTTGCCAAATTGATAAATGAGTCGAATTTATGGGCAACGTTTCATCTCTAACAAACAGCCAGTGAAAATGTACCTATTTTTACCAACTGTTCATATAATAGAACGACCTTAGAGATTATTTATATTCATGATAAATAGAAATAAAAAAAATTAAAAATGAGAAAAGACATGAGGAAATTTCAAAAATGAGAAGACAGATGTATGGTATTCCTGTGGGACGCCATATATACCATACCCAGCTCCCGCCAAAAAAAATTATATTAAAGTGGAACGCCGTACCATTTAAAAAATCAGAAAAAAGTAAAAATAAATAAATTAAGCGGGACGCCATAGGGTATGATGTTCTATTGTAGCAATTTTTTTTTTAGATTTATGATTGAATTTATGTGATGTTGTATTATGTTATATTATGCTATGTGATGTTCATGTATTTCAACTAGTTATGTTATGTTATGCTATACTATGTTAGGTTATGTTACGCTATATTATTGATCAGAGTCAAAATGATGATGAATTACGTAGGGTTTTGGCTTAGGTTTTGCATATTATCTCACACTTATGTTTAATTAATTAGAGAAAAATGCTACTGTCACCCTTCTTTATGTTTTATTGCAGAAAACAGGTTTTGGGACTATTTTACATCAAATGGAGCAAGAATCGGGTCAATCGAATAAGCGACGCTCATCGACTAAGGCTCTGTTATGGCCCGTATTGCCTAATACGGACCTAGCCGGATACAGACCAGGAGATAGCGCAATACGCATTAAACCCTTCAGCGATATAGTCTCATTACGGACCGTACACTGTGGAAAAACACACATCAGGAACGGTTAAAAACAAGCATCAGGAACGGACCTAGAGGCGACACTAACCCAGCTGTTACAGATAGTAGAACTAATCAGTAACGGTTAAATAACCGACACTGTAACATTATGAATTTTAGAAAAAGGTAACAGAAAAATTTAAAATAAATTTTAGGTTTAAAATTTAAACTTTTCTGATGCTTAGAATATTTTTAGTAACTGATTAAATTGATTAAAGCATCAGATTAATTTTACTGTGAAACTAAAATGGAAATAATAAAAATTGGCAAACTTGTAAACTAAATAAAAAAATTTGAATCCCCGAATCACAATGTTATTTTATTGTACAAAGTATACAAACTTTGAACTTTGATTAAAGCATCAAATATTGTTCCTTTGTGTATATACATACTGGGCCGTAGGCTTAGAGAGAAAATAATTGAAGCAGCTCAATTTAATATTATGAAAACAGGTCCGTAGCTTTTCCCTTGTAAAAATCTGAAGTAGCTCAATTTAATATGATAAATGTTTAAAGTTGTTTATTCAAGTCATCCCTATCTCGAGGGATATTTTACTTTCTACTTCTACCGCTTTTCTCTCTGGAAACCCCTTTCTCAAAACCCTTATTCTACTTTCTGAGTCTCTCGTACCGCTAGAGGTCGCTTTCTCTAGGGTTTAAGTTGCTGACTGTGTGTGCTATTTCTATTCTCTCCTACTACTAGTGGTTGATAGCACAACAACTTTCTTGCTCGGTACTGATTCCCTGATTTCTTGTTTCTTTCAATTAAGATTAGAAACATTTCGTTTTACATGAATAATTGTTAGATTTATGTTTCGAAATACCAGCTGGTACTGAATTTAGTTGGGTAATTATGATAATTTGCTTTCTTTTGTTTATTTCTTTGCTGATTTGAATTGATTTACACCTTTCTTCTTGCTGGTACCAATTTGGTACCGAATCTGAGTTTTGGGTCAGGTATTGTTTAAACCCTAGTTGGTACTGATACATTGTAAGTACCAATTTTATTACAAAAATATAGAGTTTGGAGCATGTAGTTACTAAAATTAAATCAATTGACACCGGTACCATTCCGTACCAGTGCCTATACCAGGTTATGGTATATTTCAAGGTTTAAAGGTTGAACTTGCAAAATCTCCCAAGTTAGTAAATTTACCATGTCAGAGGGACTTAAGTGAAAAGTGAAATTATGACCTTGAGCCTAGAAACTTTAATTGAATGCTCACTGGACCTTATAGTTGACCATAAACTTGACTTAATCTGTCCAATGATTATATACCTTGAATAATTAATCTATGCCAAATTAAATTGAATAGTTAACATGACAGCCACTAGTTAAAATGGGTACCAATGTAAATTAAAAGAAATGAGATTCGAAACCATTTTCATTAATTAAAGCCTATAGTCCAGCGTATGCATATATCTATGTCCAGTAATTGGATTTCCAATTTTCCTAATTTTAGTTCACTAGAATCTTGTATACTCTACAGTTTCATTTACTTGGTCATTTTATTGAGAAATAATTACAATCTTAATAAGCTACTGTCCTATCTGATATATGCATATAGGTGTATGAAATTTATACACTTGATGACAAAAGTAGAATATGATTTTGTTAATTAGATACTAACATATCTATGCTATGTTAACATAGGCATAGACTCGATCGAGCACGACTTAGTGGGATCGTCTGAAGTTCTGAATCTAGTGATAGCTGATCCTCTACGCACTTTACGTGATCAGGTGCGGGGGTTCACGGGATTTGTCTTGATTTTTATTTCTAAGAACTAAATAACTGTTCATGGTAGCATGTTGAATTTCTGATTCATTGCATCATTGCATCATTTGCATAAAGTAAGCTAATAGCATGCTTGAATTGTTATAACTGTGATGATTTATCATTTTGGTATTGTTTATCGATTGTCTGTCCTCTCGTTTCTGATAATGGAATGGAACCACAGTTATCGAATTGATTTACTTTATTGTTTACTGCAAAGTCTAGAGTCGACGCTAGACTTTGATTCAGGATCCATATGCGCATACGGTGAATGACCTCAACTGAACCCAGTACCGGTTGGGTAGAGGATAATGTAAATTGTGATTGCAGGAATAGTAAACTGTGGTATATCGAATGTTCTATTGGTCACTTCTGGTAAGGGTGACGATATCTTGTATTTTATTGATGAATGTCAATGTTAATCTGAATCATTGAATTTATGTGTTATGTTTGACTATAAACTAGACCTAATAGAATGGTTTAAGCCAAAGATTGATAGATACCTTATATCTATCAGTGATGACCTGACATAGTTATTTATCATTTAGGTCCAAATAAATTGAATTAGAGTTCTTTGATGATCTTTGAATCTGATATATGTTGAATCTCGTTTGTTATCAATTTTGAGCATTTGCATTCATTATTATTGCATAATAAACTTGATATGTAAATTACGATTATTTAGTTCTGGTAATGGATTTCTTACAAATCCAGTAGCCCGAATTAAATTATGCACTGAGAAATATCGATGTTATTTCTCACCCCTCTTCCCCCTGGTGGGTTTTTATTTGTGGATTTTTACAGGAAAACAAGATTAAGGGTCGGGGCGACAGTTGAGAGAAGTAAGCCTTGTATAAAACAACCTGCCATGTTAGTACAACAGTTTTTGTTATCTGGTTGAAGGTTTGTAAATTGTTTTGTTGTACAGATCCTTCAATCAGACCTTGTTGTTAGTTAAAAATGTGATATACTGTATATCTAGTTGGTTGACTGTAGTTTCTAAACAAAATATATACTTAGGTTACTGTAATAGTTTTTTTTATGGCAAACTATGTAGGTGTTGTTTATAAACTTTTGAAAATATATATTGCACTAGTTTTATTTTATTTAAATGGTAATTATAGCAATATGAAATGCTTGCTTGAAATTATATTATGTAATTGCCTTGTGGGTACATAGGAAACTGTGTATTCACGGCGTAACTGCACGACCCCATGTTTCGGGGTGTGACAGTTAAAAGTTGGTATCAGAGCATGGTCAAACTCTAACCGGACATGATAGGATACGCGAGTGGGGGTAAGTCTAGAGTTAGTGGTAGTGTTAAACTATTGTTAATTGAAATATCAATTCTATTTATTTTTCAGATAAATGGAAGGACAACGTCATCCTAGACAACCCCGTATTCGTGGTACGGGTCAGCAACCAACCGAAGAGCCTGAAATTGATCCTGCACACGTACCACCTGAGGTTCCAATAGCTGATCCCGGTCATAGAGCTGGACAAGAGCGAGGTCTTGAAGATATGTTGATTTCGGCCTATGAAAGAGGTCGTAGAGCTGAACATCAAGCACAAGGTCTAGCTGCTCGTGTAGGGGCACCGGGTGAGGAGTTTAGACAGTTGTATGATGCTTTTATGCGTTTGACACCCCCTCGGTTTGATGGGTCAGGGGGTTATCCTGCTGCGGAAGAATGGATGGTGAGTTTAAAGGCCAAATTTACTATATGTCGCGTTCCAGATGTAAACAAAGTGGAATTAGCAGAACAATTGCTGGAAAAATCTGGTCGACATTGGTGGGAGGGAGTAAAGTTGGAATATAATGGAGTTGAACAGGAAATTCCTTGGCAATGGTTTGAACAGAAATTTGAGGAGCAGTTTTTGAATGATTTACATCGTGAAGTTTTGAGAAGTCAATTTTTGAATCTGCGCCAACATGAAAGGTCAGTAGAGGAGTACAATCGGATGTTCTTTGATTTGTCTCGATATGCCCCAGATGTGAGAGGAAATCCTGATAGATATCGGAGACAGTACCTGGATGGATTAGACCCAAATATTGCACTAGCGATACACCATTCTACAGCTGCAGGGGTTCCAGCCCTTATGAAATGTGCAGAACAGACAGAGGTATATCATAAGAAAAGTGTGCAATAGACCCTCTTCAGAAATGTTAAGCCAAGAGTTGATCAAAGAAAACAAGCAAGTGGATCAGGGGTTCGACCTCCGACTTCCGTATACCCTACTAGACAGATTTTTACACCTAGATTTACTCCGGGAACCACTGGACCTTGGTGTCGTGTTTGCAAGAAGCCACATTCAGAATCTGAGTGTCGTCGCATCAACAAAACATGTCTTCGTTGTGGTAGTAAGGATCACTGGATTAGAGAGTGCCCAAATACTTTCTCAGGCACACCTGGGAGTAGTAGTAGTGGTAGTTATAGAGGTCCACAGGGGCATGGACGTGGGGGCATACCTCCGCCACGAGGTCGAGGCGTTGCACCACAGTTGAGAGGAGGCCGTACAGGAGGACGAGTAAGTGCCCATGCTGTGGATATAATAGAGCTACCGAATGAAGAAAATGAGCTGGTTCATGTTCCTACTCAGACTGACTTATTGGCAGGTACTATTTCTATCTCAGGACACCTTGCATATGTGTTGATCGATACGGGTTGTAGTCATTCGATTGTTTCTAGTGCGTTAGTTGAGAGATGTGGATGGTCAACTGAGTCGAGTGGGAGAGTACTTAATGTTCATACCCCTCTCGGTTCAACTACCAGATTTGCAATGATATGCCGAGACCTGCGAGTTAGAATTGATGGAAGAGATTTTTCAGCCAATATGTTGGTAATGGATATTTCAGAATATGATGTATTGTTGGGTCTAGATTGGTTAACCAAACACCTAGCCACGATTGACTGTTTGCGTCGTACCGTTCAGTTTGCATTGTCGAGTGGTTCAACATGTACACTTAGATGTAGGGGATCTAAAGAGGTGGTACCTTATATTTCAGCAATAGAGACAAGACATCTAGTTGAGTCTGGATGTACAGCGTATTTAGTAATGGTTATGATTGCTGCTACAGAAATTCCAGAGATATCTAACATTCCAGTTGTTTCTGAATATATTGATGTGTTTCCTGATGAGATTTCAGGGTTACCCCCAGAAAGAGAAATTGAGTTTAACATTAATCTGATTTCTGGTACAACTCCAATTTCGAAGGCTCCCTATCGTATGGCACCCGCTGAGTTAAAAGAATTGAAGGTGCAACTAGAAGAAATGTTGGAGAAAGGTTTTATACGACCAAGCACTTCCCCTTGGGGTGCACCAGTGCTGTTTGTACGAAAGAAAGATGGAACTCTAAGATTATGCATAGATTACCGAGAGCTGAACAAAATAACGGTGAAGAACAGATACCCATTACCTAGGATTGATGATCTCTTTGATCAATTACAGGGATCGTCAGTCTATTCCAAGATTGATTTAAGAACTGGTTATCATCAGTTGCGTATATGCCCAAGCGATGTGGAGAAAACAGCTTTCCGTACTCGGTACGGGCACTACGAATATCTGGTCATGCCATTTGGATTGACGAATGCACCTGCAGCTTTTATGGATCTCATGCAAAGAGTATTTCAAGATTTGTTGGATACCACTGTAGTGGTCTTTATTGATGACATACTGATATATTCACGCTCATATGAGGAGCATGCAGCCCATCTTAGAGTTGTGTTACAGAGGTTACGTGACCATCAGCTATATGCAAAACTTTCAAAATGTGAATTCTGGATGGACAAAGTGTCATTCTTGGGCCATGTAGTTTCAGGTGAAGGTTTGGCAGTAGATCCAGAAAAGGTCCGAGCGGTAACGGAATGGAAGAAACCAGGAACTGTTACGGAGATCCGTAGTTTTCTGGGTTTAGCTGGTTATTATCGGCGATTTGTGTTGGGGTTCTCAAAAGTAGCACGCCCTCTTACAGAGTTGCTCCATAAAGGTGTGAAGTTCAAATGGGGTGAAGCTCAAGAAAGGAGTTTTCAGGAATTAAAGAGTCGGTTGGTGTCTGCACCAATTCTTACAATGCCAATGACAGGAAAGGACTATACAGTGTATACAGATGCATCCCGGTCTGGTCTGGGTTGTGTCTTGATGCAAGACGAACACGTTATTGCCTATGCTTCTCGACAGTTGCGTCCACACGAACAGAACTATCCGACTCATGATTTGGAATTAGCAGCAGTAATTTTTGCACTTAAAATCTGGCGACATTACTTGTATGGAGTGAAATGCCAGATTTATACTGATCATAAGAGTTTAAAATACATTTTTACTCAAAAGGAATTGAATTTGAGACAAAGGAGGTGGCTAGAATTAATGAAGGATTATGATCTAGATATTCAATATCATGCTAGCAAAGCCAATGTAGTGGCTGATGTGTTGAGTAGAAAGAATCAGGTGAACCTAGCATCAATGATTACAAGTGAGTCACATCTGATTGAAGAAATGAGAATGATGAATTTACATGTTGGAGCATCTCAAGAATTGGCAATGGCAACAGCAACTCGCTTGTTTGGAGTGGAACCGGGTGTGAGTGCATCAGCTGGTATGTCTATTATTTCTGCTACAATTGAGGTGAAACCTGATTTACATGACCGTATTCGGGTAGCACAACATGAAGATCAGAAATGTCAGAAGTTTCGAGAACATGCAAAATCAGACCGAGATACTCCTTTTAGGCTTGACGATGAGGGTATCTTGCGGTTTGGCAATCGTATATGCATTCCTGAAGATTCGGAATTGAAGACTTTAATTTTATCAGAAGCACATGATTCTGGATATACTATCCATCCTGGTGAAGTTAAAATGTATCAAAATCTGAAACGGTACTTTTGGTGGCCGAACATGAAGAATGATGTGACAAAGTATGTTGAGAAGTGTCAAGTCTGTCAGCTGGTGAAGGCTGATAGACGAAAGACAGCCGGGTTACTTCAACCTTTAGATAAGAAGAGAGGTAAGTTTGAAGTTATTGCAATGGATTTTGTGACTGGTTTTCCAAGGACCGTCGGGCGATACGATACTATATGGGTTATTGTGGATACATTGACTAAAGTAGCACACTTAATTCCACTTGGACCTGACACTTCGGGTCGAGTATTAGCCGGGCTATTTTTTAAATTTTACTTTAAATATCATGGCTGTTCGCGAGAGATTATATCTGATCGAGATACTAGATTCACATCTCATTTTTGGAAGAGCTTCCAAGAGGCCATGGGTACAAAACTGAAATTCAGTACTGCACATCATCCACAAACGGATGGGCAGTCAGAAAGGACAATCCAAACATTAGAAGACATGCTTCGAGCGTGTGCTTTGAGCTTTCGAGGGTCTTGGCTTGACCATTTGCATTTGGTTGAGTTTGCTTACAACAACAGTTACCATTCAAGTATAGGAATGCCACCACTAAAAGCACTTACTGGAGAACCTTGTCGCACACCATTGTGGTGGGGCCCGGTAGGTACTTATCCGCCTACAGGACCTGAAATGATACAAGAGGCAGCAGAGAAAACACAGATTATTTTGAGCCGACTTAAATCAGCTCAAGATCGACAAAAGAGATATGCTGATGTACATCGAAGACCCTTAGAATTTCAAGAAGGTGATCATGTGTGGCTCCGAGTATCTCCAATTAGAGGAGTATATCGATTTGGTGTATCAGGCAAGCTAAGTCCAAGGTACATCGGGCCATTTCAGATTCAAAACCGAGTGGGACTTGTAGCTTATGAGCTTGCTTTGCCTCCATCTTTGGACCGGGTTCATCCGGTATTTCATGTGTCACAGCTTCGACGATACGTGCGAGATCCATCTCACTGCATTGACCATTCTGACCTATACTTAGATGAGAACTTGGCTTATAAAGAAGAACCAATGCGAATTCTGGACAGAAAAGAGCAAAGACTAAGAAACCGAACGATTGGGCTTGTTTTAGTACAATGGGGACGGCACTCAGAAAAAGAAGCAACGTGGGAACTTGAAACGAAAATTCACGAACAATACCCCGAGTTATTCGACAGTTCAGGTACGTAGTTATGTTCAAGGGATTGAACATTATTTTTAAGTGAGGGAGAAATGTAACATTGTGAATTTTAGAAAAAGGTAACAGAAAAATTTAAAATAAATTTTAGGTTTAAAATTTGAACTTTTCTGATGCTTAGAATATTTTTAGTAACTGATTAAATTGATTAAAAGCATTAGATTAATTTTATTGTGAAACTAAAATAGAAATAATAAAAAATTGGCAAACTTGTAAACTAAATAAAAAAATAATTTGAATCCCCGAATCACAATGTTATTTTATTGTACAAAGTATATAAACTTTGAACTTTGATTAAAGCATCTAATATTGTTCCTTTGTGTATATACATACTGGGCCGTAGGCCTTAGAGAGAAAATAATTGAAGCAGCTCAATTTAATATTATGAAAACAGGTCCGTAGCTTTCCCCTTGTAAAAATCTGAAGTAGCTCAATTTTATATGATAAATGTTTAAAGTTGTTTATTCAAGTCATCCCTATCTTGAGGGATATTTTACTTTCTACTTCTACCGCTTTTCTCTCTGGAAACCCCTCTCTCAAAACCCTTGTTCTACTTTCTGAGTCTCTCGTACCGCTAGAGGTCGCTTTCTCTAGGGTTTAAGTTGCTGACTGTTTGTGCTATTTCTATTCTCTCCTACTACTAGTAGTGGTTGATAGCACAACAACTTTCTTGCTCGGTACTGATTCTCTAATTTCTTGTTTCATTCAATTAAGATTTAGAAACATTTCGTTTTACATGACTAATTGTTAGATTTCTGTTTCGAAATACCAGCTGGTACCGAATTTAGTTGGGTAAATATGATAATTTGCTTTCTTTTGTCTATTTCTTTGCTGATTTGAAGTGATTTACACCTTTCTTCTTGCTAGTACCAATCTGGTCCGAATCTGAGTTTTGGGTCAGGTATTGTTTAAACCCTAGTTGGTACCAATACATTGTAAGTACTAATTTTATTACAAAAATAAGAGTTTGGAGTATATAGGTTACTAATTTCCATCAATTGACACCGGTACCATTCCGTACCAGTGCCTATACTAGGTTATGGTATATTTTAAGGTTTAAAGGTTGAACTTGCAAAATCTCCCAAGTTAGTAAATTTACCATGTCAGAGGGACTTAAGTGAAAAGTGAAATTATGACCTTGAGCCTAGAAACTTTAATTGAATGCTCACTGGACCTTATAGTTGACCTTAAACTTGATTTAATCTGTCCAATGATTATATACCTTGAATAATTAATCTATGCCAAATTAAATTGAATAGTTAACATGACAGCCACTAGTTAAAATGGGTACCAATGTAAATTAAAAGAAATGAGATTCGAAACCATTTTCATTAATTAAAGCCTATAGTCCAGCGTATGCATATATCTATGTCCAGTAATTGGATTTCCAATTTTCCTAATTTTAGTTCACTAGAATCTTGTATACTCTACAGTTTCATTTACTTGGTCATTTTATTGAGAAATAATTACAATCTTAATAAGCTACTGTCCTATCTGATATATGCATATAGGTGTATGAAATTTATACACTTGATGACAAAAGTAGAATATGATTTTGTTAATTAGATACTAACATATCTATGCTATGTTAACATAGGCATAGACTCGATCGAGCACGACTTAGTGGGATCGTCTGAAGTTCTGAATCTAGTGATAGCTGATCCTCTACGCACTTTACGTGATCAGGTGCGGGGGTTCACGGGATTTGTCTTGATTTTTATTTCTAAGAACTAAATAACTGTTCATGGTAGCATGTTGAATTTCTGATTCATTGCATCATTGCATCATTTGCATAAAGTAAGCTAATAGCATGCTTGAATTGTTATAACTGTGATGATTTATCATTTTGGTATTGTTTATCGATTGTCTGTCCTCTCGTTTCTGATAATGGAATGGAACCACAATTATCGAATTGATTTACTTTATTGTTTACTGCAAAGTCTAGAGTCGACGCTAGACTTTGATTCAGGATCCATATGCGCATACGGTGAATGACCTCAACTGAACCCAGTACCGGTTGGGTAGAGGATAATGTGAATTGTGATTGTAGGAATAGTAAACTGTGGTATATCGAATGTTCTATTGGTCACTTCTGGTAAGGGTGACGATATCTTGTATTTTGTTAATGAATGTCAATGTTAATCTGAATCATTGAATTTATGTGTTATGTTTGACTATAAACTAGACCGAATATAATAGTTTAAGCCAAAGATTGGTAGATACCCTATATCTATCAGTGATGACCTGACCTAGTTATTTCATCATTTAGGTCCAAATAAGGTGAATTAGGGTTCTTTGATGATCTTTGAATCTGATATATGTTGAATCTCGTTTGTTATCAATTTCGAGCATTTGCATTCATTATTATTGCATAATTAACTTGATATGTAAATTACGATTATTTAGTTCTGGTAATGGATTTCTTACAAATCCAGTAGCCCGAATTAAATTATGCACTGAGAAATATCGATGTTATTTCTCACCCCTCTTCCCCCTGGTGGGTTTTTATTTGTGGATTTTTACAGGAAAACAAGATTAAGGGTCGGGGCGACAGTTGAGAGAAGTAAGCCTTGTATAAAACAACCTGCCATGTTAGTACAACAGTTTTTGTTATCTGGTTGAAGGTTTGTAAATTGTTTTGTTGTATAGATCCTTCAATCAGACCTTGTTGTTAGTTAAAAATGTGATATACTGTATATCTAGTTGGTTGACTGTAGTTTCTAAATAAAATATATACTTAGGTTACTGTAATAGTTTTTTTTATGGCAAACTATGTAAGTGTTGTTTATAAACTTTTGAAAATATATATTGCACTAGTTTTGTTTTATTTAAATGGTAATTATAGCAATATGAAATGCTTGCTTGAAATTATATTATGTAATTGCCTTGTGGGTACATAGGAAACTGTGTATTCACGGCGTAACTGCACGACCCCATGTTTCGGGGTGTGACAGACACTAAATCCCATAATCAGGAACGGTTGTTTGATATAGCCGATACTGATATGAACAATCAGGAACGGTTGTTTGTTATTAGCCGATACTGATGTTGATAATCAGGAATGGCTTTTAAGAACAACTGATACTGATTTTAACAATTAGGAACGGCCTTTTAATAAACAACCGTTACTGTTCATATATATATATATATATATATTTTTTTTTTTTTTGCAAAATGTGGGTATTCGCATGAGCTAATTCAAATATCACATTTAGATCAATAATTAATATGCCACAATCACAAACAAAAGACATCAAACAAGTTAATTGCCATAAAAAAAAATATCCAAATTTAATTCCATATATCCACAAAACACACAAAAGACACAAAATTATCCAAGTTAATTGTCATAAAAAATCTATTTACTTGACTTAAATTAAAAATGCTTCTCTTTCTTACAACCTATAACTAATATGAAGGATAGTACCACCCGAGAAGAAATGCCATTCAATTGACGAGACCTATTCAACGTATTCAACCTCACATTGCCACTTCACCCAATTTGCATTTTTGGCTTCTCTGCCTTCCTCTCTCTTTTCTGTTACTTTAAACAAATAGAAATGTGTACTTAATTGAGTAAAATAGATTAAAAGATGATAGGGTATGGAGATTGATGTGTAATCACATCCCTTAGCAGCTGACAGTTTATCGGTTTCTGGTAAGACTGATTTCAGGAGTCATTTCCCAGAGATTGGCTACATCAAATTTGCATTTATTTTTATGAACATGCATGTCAAGGTGTCTATTACATGCTCGAGAAGTTTCAGATCCATTGAAGGTCCAGAGCTATGTCAAATAAGTGATTTTATAAGAGGGTATTTGCTGGTATTTTCTGAGTTTAGCTGCTGTCAGCCAATCTTTAAAAATTCATTCTGGACAATCTACAAAGCCAATTTTTTTGTTCTTTTTATGGAAATGTAAAGGAAAGTCTAAACTACATGCTTGACAAGTTTCAGGATTTTTGTAGTTTTCTAACTATTTTAACAGATGCTTGAATGCAGGGGCAGATTGGTAAAAGATGCAGAAAACAGCATTTTTTTGCATTTTCAGAAAGCAAACTTTAAAAATAGCTAGTAAATCATAGAAAAATGCTATGAATGTAAAATTTAGGTCTAAAGTGTGTGTTTTTGAGTCCTCTATCTGACTGTTCAAATAAATTTTTGGTTTGGACTTCTGATCAGCCTGCACTGGCTGATCTGTCACAGAAGGTCATTTGGGGTTTTTGAGGTACCAGTAGGGGCTGTTAAAATAGACGGGTCGAGTATTTATCTTCTCACGCGGATGGTGATATTTGCAAGTCGATCCATACCGGCATGTACCTGTCTTTAGGAAAAACTGCCAAAATAAAATAAAGAAAATAGATTTGTCAGAATATTCTTTATACATAAGATCCTATGGAAACAGATCGAATGATTCAGAGAAAAGAAAAAAGGGGACAAGAGAAGATGGAATGATTTCTTAATCAAGGTTAAATTAGCGTAAGAGACTCCAAGCAACTATGTTATGTGCATATACATCTGCTATGAGTTGGATTATGTGTATGTTTTAACAAGTGCTTCAGCCTAAAAATAAATGTGTAAAAATTACATTGTTGTTATAAATCATTAAAAAGGACAAATCAAAACATGAATACAGTATATACTTAATATATATTACTTCTATCTCATGATCCAATTCATAAGCAAATACCTATACTATGAAGTCCTGTACTTGAATGGAACAAGAGATAGATGTCAAGACCAAATACCATCTTATGAAATTTTGATTAGACAAAAATAAAAAGAAACTGCTATTTTAGTTACAACTATAACTTTGGTACCTGACATTCCGGCTGTCCTTCTCTTTGAGGAAGATCCCCGGTATACTGTGCGCCCTGAAATATGTTTGTTGAGCAAAAAAATTAACATTTTTGTTTAAATAAACTCAGGTTGGGTCCATTCAGTCAAGTCGAGCATGTTTTAACCAAACCTGAACTTTGATTATGAACTACATTTTTTACCAAAATGCAAGGCATGTTTGAAATTTTTTAATTTTACATCGAATGGGAATTGTACTGCCCTAAAGAAGACAATCATGTAAACCTAAATTATAAAAGATCTTTGCACAAATACAATATAACTAGCACCGCAAGACAATATTCTCTTTTACTTTTTTCTTTCAATTATACAAATAAGATCACTACATTTTCTGAACACGGTATTTACCGCATTTCTTAACACAATTAAATATTGTGTTAAGAACTTACGATAATACTAATTCATGACACATGACATTAGGTTAGTTGATACCAATCATGAATGCAGACATCTTAAAATAACTATCTTTATGTACAACATGTGAACCAAATGCAAACAAAATAGAAGGTACAAGCAGATACACAACTCCTAAATAAATCTCCCAAAAGCACAGAAGAGTAAGAATCAATGGTTACTTAACTGGTACATAGATAGAACCACAGAAACAGTATAGCCTTAGTATGAAATCTTTATCCGTACCTGACCGATGTAAGTCGGGTGATTGTACCGACAATTGGAACCATAGGCACAAGTGCCGGTTCTCATGTAGTAACTGCAGTCGGGTTCGCCGGGACGATCTGGGTACACATTTTGGGCTGTGTTGCTGCCCTTATCTGGTCCATCACTTACTCTTAGTCGTGCCATTGATTCTGCACAAGGGACCAAAAGTAAAAGTATCATGTGAAAAAAAAGATGAAACTGTTAATGATTCAGTTTTTAGTGTATCTATTACAGCATGAAAAGGATAAAACAAAACTAGGAAAGAAACAGAAATTTAGCAGTTTTTAATAAATCAACACAAATAAAGGAAACTAGGTCATATTATAAAACATTTCCATATCAGAAGATGAGTTTTTCTTTTTTCTTTTTTTTTCTAAGCAAATGATGCAAGAAATGTTTTAAAATAAAAGATGAAAACAAATAAATTTCGTAAGACTTGGGGAATTTGATCTGAATTGACAAAACACTTGAGAGATTGTTCCATCAGAGTATTTGGTGAGAATAAATTCAAGTAAAAATAGATAGGTTGAGAGATCGAAGGAATCTGCATATCTCAAAGAAAAATTACCTTGGAGGTGATGATCAGAGGGAGAATCGACAACATTAGCAACCGCATTACTTCTTTCCTGCCCCGTATCCGCCATTAATCCCCCAATCTACTTCTTTTTACCCGATCTCGCAAAATTATATATGAATGTGAGACAAAAAGATCTCTGATTCCAACCCAAATCGCCACAATTTGGAATATGGCGCAAAAATCTGATTTATTTCCCCAAACGGATCGGATCGAATGCTGGTTTTGTTTTCCTTTTTGTTTTCTCTCCCTCTCTCTGTCTCTCTCTCTCTCTAAAGAGAACGGAGCGGCGTAATTTGAGGAATATTTCAACCCTAATGGGAGAATTTGAGGAATGCAAAAATGTGAGCGGGAATGAAAAATGAATAGCGCTAAAATAATATCAAGAACGATTAAATAAATGGCCGTTCCTAAATCAACCAGGAACGGTTATTTTAAACAACCGATACTAATATAGGACATATCAGGGTCAGTTAAATAAAAGGCCGTTTTTAAAACTATTAGGAACGGTTGTTTTAAAGAGCCGATACTAATAACACACAATCAGGAACGGTTCTTTGTAAAGAGCCGTTCTTGATTCGGCCAGCACTATCAAGAACGGTCTTTAAAATACAACTGTTCCTGATAAGCACAATCAAGGTCGGCTGTTTAATATGCTTGTTCCTGATATATATCAGTATCGGTTTAATGTTAAATCCGACACTGATGGGCCGATACTAATTGTACTTTTTCCACTAGTGGTACCAGCCAGTACGGTCCGTAACCAAGGAGCCCTTTAGGGAATAACTGCCCGAGATCAAACATAGTAAGGCCTGTAGTCCAGATGCCGGACGGCCTGGCAAGGACCAAAGCTGAGCCTCGCCCAATCAACCCGAAGACCCAGTCCAATCCCGACTCCGCCTCACCGCCAATTATACGAGTATTTCGGCCCATTATGCGGGCACTCCTGTTGCTATGAGAACTCCTCTAACTGTTTTGACAACATGTTCTAACAGTTTGGGGCCCCCTATTTAAGGCGGAGAATTTCCGGTAATGGGTGTCATATTTTCACTAAGCAAGGTATTATATAAGATAGAACACTAATACCTTCCAACCTTCATGCCCTTTCTTAGTCACAGCCCGTCGACCCGAGATAGGACGAGCTCATATTTCCAAATTCTCCTCCTGTACGGCCTACTCCCCTGGAATAGGACGTATCAACCACCGTGGGGCCCCCAGCTTCAACTGAGCAAGATGGTCTCGATAGGCAAACAAGTCGAAGCGGGGGACATCGTTCCTGAGGAAGCCACTCGGCAGGTCGAGCGACCTTCTCGGCGAACCGAGAGAACTAAAACCTTCCAACCTTCACGTCCTTTCTTAGTCTCGGCCCGTCGACCCGAGACGGGACGAGCCCACTTTCTTAAATTCTCCTCCTGCACGGCCTACTCTCCTGAGATAGGACGTATCACACATGGATTTTGATTTTCATGTAGTGGATAAATGATGAATTGAATCGAATTGTGGACAATAACCTACCCAAAACCCTACACTTTGAGCTAGAGGAGTCAAAGTTCATGTTGGCCGAGTATGGTACAGCAGGTGATACCATGAATATCAATTAAGGCATTGAATAAAGTGATTCACACAACTGGATTGCTTTTGCTATCAAGTTTTTGTAATGTACAAAATTTTGTTAGGGGTTCTAGTGCATAAATGTGATTCACACAATAAATTGCAATAACTGAGATTGAGTTTTTTGTACTGGCCTAGCTCCGAATAGTGTAGGCATTTGGCAAATTTTAAGTCGTGTCAAATTGGGTTCGGATTAGCTAGTTTGACTTTTTAATATAATTGATTGGGTTGAGTTGATTCGGGTCAGGCCATGTAGATGATTTGGATTTGCCTAATTTTGCCATCACAAAGAAGGCAGTTAAATGGGTCTGCTCGGATTCGGATTGAGTCTGATTTGCATCGGTTAGATATTATATATATGGAAAATTCTGGAATGTACTAAAAAAATTTTGAACCGTTTATTTGTTCACAATCATACAGTTCAGATAATTTGTAAGAGGAGAAATTCTCTGTTAAATTTAACAGAACATTTTTATTGGAAAGGTAAAATAGTAATATACTGGATCGCTCCTCTTTGCTCTCTCTCTCTCGCCCTCTCTCCAGCCGTGCGTAGTCACCAGGCCGCCCCTTTTATTGTTGGATTATAGGGAGTCTCACGAGTTTCAGTTCATTCATTTTTAATATGTTTCAGTCTGAAATCGAATCAGATTCGGATCAATTTGATTTAATTTGTGTGCAAACGAAATGCCATAAGTACGTTGTATCTAAAATGTTTCAAATAACACACAGAACATTTGAAATTGTTCGATCATGAAACATTTCTAAAATGCATATGACAACTGAAAAACATGTCTAAGACGTTTCTAAACGCAATACAATTACTAATTAACTAAAATAATACTAGGCATTGGTGGAAGAAACCAAGCATTCACATGGAGGGATGATATATAATTCTACTGCATGTATAGTAAGTCAACTGGAGGTTGATCTGAGGTGCATTAATTTTATTTTGATCACTTAAAATATATACTCTAGTTGTAGACTTGATGGCGCCCTACCAACTGCTCATTTGTCTTTATATCATTAGTCAAACTCAGTTGATCACTTCATTTGTTTAATTTAGTTGATTCAGTCGACTTCAGATCGCATATCTGTATCCAGCTGCTCATGTGTACTGAACAATAATAGAAAATGACTTGATAACAGAGAAATTTTACTAAATTTTTTATTTTATATGTGTTTGCCCTCTCTATAATAATACAATAAATTTAAAGGGCTTATATATAAAAATATAACATGTCTTTTGGATTTTTAACTTACCAGACTTCACCATGTAAAAAAAATAAGTAAAATCATCTTTGACTCGGGAAGTTATTGAAATATAGAAATGTAAAAAGTATAATAGGAAAAGAATGAATTCATATCCTCCGAGGTGACAAAATATTTCTGTGGAAGCCTGTGGGCGTGGGGTAGAAAGGAATAGAACATGATACAATCCATCAGCATGGAGTAGAGATAACTTTGGATGATGGAGATAGAAGAGATGAACTTCATTTGCAACTTGTGATTTTCATGTTTTGTAAGGGCTAATTTGTTAACTTTGTTGGCTTGTAATGTGTTGTCAGTAGTCTTGGTATGAACTTTGTTATGCAGGCTAGCTAGTTATTGTCTTTTCAGATTTTAGTACTTTTAGTTTACATGGTATTTTGCTTATTACCTTGGTTTAGATCTATTTGTAATCAATATGTTATTTTTGTTTGGTACCAGAGAGGTGGTACCAATTGACATTGTAATTGTTTTCTTTAATAGAAAATTGGTGGAAGAAACAAATCAAGCACATGGAGAGGGATATATAATTCTACTATATAGTAAGTCAACTGGAGGCTGATCTGAGGTGCATTAATTTTATTTTGATCACTTAAAATATATACTCTAGTTTTAGACTTGATGGCGCCCTACCAACTGCTCATTTGTCTTTATATCATTAGTCAAACTCAGTTGATCACTTCATTTGTCTTTATATCATCAGTCGAGTTCAGATCGCATATCTGTCTACAGCTGTTCGATCATGTGTACTAAACAATAATAGAAAATGACTTGATAACAGAAAAATTTTACTAAATTTTTTATTTTATATGTGTTTGCCCTCTCTATAATAATACAATAAATTTAAAGGGCTTATATATAAAATATAACATGTCTTTTGGATTTTTAACTTACCAGACTTCACCATGTAAAAAAAATAAGTAAAATCATCTTTGACTCGGAAAGTTATTGAAATATAGAAATGTAAAAAGTATAATAGGAAAAGAATGAATTCATATCCTCCGAGGTAACAAAAGATTTCTGTTTGGATCACGGCTGTTCGATTGGAATTCAAACCAATTCGGTCTGAAGTAGAGCACACAGAGCCGCTTTCATAGTCGTCGTGTAGATTCTGATTGAACGATCCAAATCTAAACATAAATATTTTGTTCCCTTAGGTGATATGAATTCAAAAAGAATAGAGGTGGACTATCAGGGTTACTAAAAAAATAATAGTTATTGAAATTTAAGAAAGAATAGCCGTACAATTAGCTATAATAGAAGTTATTAGTAGGCAAAAAATAAAAGTTATTAAAAAGCAGTAAACTTTTTTTTTTCTAAAGATAGAAAATGAAAAAAAAGAAGAAGTAAAATTAGCGCTCCCGTTGACATTTTTTTCATATATTTCGACATGTCTATCTCTGCTTCTTCACTAGAACTTAATTAATTAATCTTTCTTAGAGCCATAAGAGTCAATCTCAAGCTTTTGTCCAACTAACAAAGAACAAAGCACGTGCTTCATTTCTATTTCTTATGTATAATATATCAAATTTATTTATTCTTTAATATTTTACTTTCATATTAAATTGCTAATACGATATTTTTTTTGTATTCACAGATGTATGTTAAATTTTTAATTTTTTTGCATAAAAATTTAAATTATGTCAAAGATGATTAGTGTATGGAATAATAGAAGAGTTTTTTTTTGTATAATTTGTACACAAATAAATTTAGTTTAAGAAAAAGATTACATGCTCGTTTATATTGAGAAAAAAATAGCTAATAAGATTAGTCAAATGAGATTATTGTAGAATTTGATCTTTTAGCAAATTATAGATTTAAATTTAAAGATAAAAATATATGAATATGAATATGTTATTTTTTATTTTTTATTTTTTTGATAAACATGTCATTTATTGATGTTTGTTATTTATTATAACTTCTATAAAATCAAATAGTGAAGAATCATATATTATCTTGTGTTTCATAGATTTTGTTTTTTATTAAAAAAAAAATTATATATAATATTTAGTCGGTTAGCCCTTCTTATACTCAAAGCCGAGTTCCGCTTCTAAACTAGGCCTTATAAATGTCCATGTTTCTATTGAAAAATTAAGAAAAACTTATAAATGTGCCTGTTCCTATTTGAAAAATTAAGAAAAACAATCCACATGATGTATCATGCATGTGACATCATGGAGGATGCTTTCATAATTCAGATGGTACGTCAGCATCCATGTTCTCACTAATTGTGTGGATCCAACCAATTATAATTTTTTAATTCGAAAAATTAGGAGAGAGCTCAAACTTTTGTATGACGTTCCTTTAATTTTAACGGCGACATTCCCCCAACATTTGGCCCTCCAAGTACAATGGACTGTAAATTGTGGTAACTCATCAGCTTGCGATGCTAATGTAAGTTGTTGATAATGGTCTGCAATAAGAATAATTTGAATTTACCCTAAGTCAAGAATAGTGATTAGATTATTATTTTGAATTGGTTTAAGTATCAAATGCCAGCTGTTTTTAAATTTTCAAACTAATTTAATATAAAGTCAAGCGGTCAAAAAATGATGGGTTTATGAACACATTAAAATTAACTTATAAACCATCTTTTTTGACCGCTTCACTTTATACTAAATTAGTTCAAAAATTTATAAATTTAATATGTAAATGCATCACTCGTGAAGTATATCGGTTTCAACGGTTTGGATGCATCGTTTGAAGACAATTAATAGGTTTTTGAATTAAGCTCACGAAGGATCTTGGTGAGCTTAAGAACACCCTAGTTCTACTCAAGATTAATTCTATATTCCTTCACACATAAAATGAATGGTACTTCCAAAACTCCAGCCCTAAATTAATGAGACCGAGATTTTCCGGTCTGTCTCTAAGGATGTGCTCCAAAAATAACTCATTAAAAAATAAGAGCAAGACCGAAGAGGGGAGAAGGCATCAATTTTACCTCCTCTACACCCGAAATCAAAGGTGACAAAATCTTTAAAATTTTCCTCAAGATATATGAAGATTTCACCTCCTGTCCTTTTGTCTCCCGTCCGTTCACAACCAAATTTTACCATTCTGGAGCAAGTAAACAATCCTTGTTGGAAATAGTAAACTTAATTAATTAGTTAATTAGTGAAATGGTTAGGGTGGATGTATTTGGATTTTCTAGATAGATTAAATGTTTATGTTTTCTATAGTCATGTTGGGTTGTGCAATTGATGCACTTGGTATTTGTGTCATGTTTAACGACATTTATGTTCTAGGTTATCTAAAGGGCATCATGTAGCCTATAAATTGAGATGTTGTCATTTGTAATTTATAAGAGAGAGTAAGAGAATAAGAGAATATTGATAATATAAGTAAATTTCTGCCATAGAGTGTTCTCTCTTACTATTATATTTATCAAGTTCATATCAAATACTAACAATCCTAATCAGTTTTCCTCCGCTCCCTCCCTTACCCTCACGTACCTCCTTCTGAGCAAGGACAAACAAAAATTCCCCTTACAAATTTTAGGTCAGAAAACAGCTTGGGACGTAGAATTAATTGACAGCGAGCTTCCATTCCAAATATCAAAGGATTTGTCACTTGGGTTTATCTAACAAACAGGACCTCGAGTTTTTCTCTATTTATTAATTTTTTTAATAATATAATCGGCCTTCGATCAATGCAGTGCTAAGATGAGCATGAGACTTAAAGAAGGAGACGTACCAACTGTAAGCATGAAGCATGCCAGCACGTCTTTTGTATATATATATTGTTAGGTTGGTTTTAAATAAACTCCCTGATATATCAATTATTTCAAATTTCATCCAAAAGTTACTCCAATTATTTGTAGAATACTGTTACATATATTTTTTTTTCAAAGAGATTTTTAATGATTTCAAGTATTCGGTAGCACGAGATCATGTTGAAATTTTATCAGTCCGTTCCGCTGCTGAAAATCTGAGCGACCCGATAAAAAATTCAGCTGCTGAGATTTTCGGCGGCCTGGGCATTTTTAAAATTCTTCAAATAAGTTGGGCATTTCTGTTATTTTTTATTTAATTTTGGATATTAAAAAAGTTCGTATTGCGTCTATTCATAAATTCTTCTTCTCTCTTCTATCTTTTGCATACAGGTACAAATGGCAAAGTGTGTTTATTAAAACAGTTCAATGAGGGGCTCCTTATGATTTTTATTTCCCCAATGAGAACGTTTAGCATATATAGGACAGTTTCACCTATTTTCATTATGGCAAATGGTCTATCATTAGACAGGTATGTTTTGAAAAAATGACGTACCCTCTTCTAAAATTTATAATATTTTATTTATCTTTCTAAATTTCAAAAACTTACAAAATTATTCAATTTATTTTATTTTCTATTAAAACTTAGGAACTTGATAATAGTCTCCCTGACAAAATTCCTCAGAAATCTCCCAAACTATTATTACCTTGAACTGGGACCACCTTCTTGAAGGTCGCCAAAAAATTTACAATTGGCGCGTGCAATTATTCATACATATTTGCAAGTGTTGATATATAACATATCAATTATTTATACCTAAAAGACCAAGTTTTTCGGAAAGTTGGACATATCAATTCTAACTACCTTAGACCTGACCACCTTCGATAATGCCTCGCCAGTTCTTGAATGTATTAATATAAAAAAATGCAAGTATCTATACCTCGTCGTGCAAGAATCAATAATTCATGTGTCAAGTGTTTTTATCTAACATATTCTATCAGATTTTAATTTTTTTAGATATGGCGCTGGTTGGTGTCTGAACGTATTAATATCAAATATTGCAAGTATTTAATTTATATACCAAGCATATTAAGTATTTATACATTTCATATCAAGAGGACAAAAAAAAATGGCGGAGCGAATAGGGATCTTATTTGAAAGAGAAAATCGACTATAAGATGTTCGTAGTTTTAGATTCGCAAAATTAATTCTGAAATTATTATGATTAATTAATAAAATTTTGGTATTTTCTTTTGCCTATTTTTTAAGATCATTAATGTGTATCACCAAGTCTACAGACGCTTGATGTCAATATAAAAATTAAATATATGTTAATATATGGAAGAAAAAGAAAGAGAAGGTGCCAGAAGAAGGTAGTTACGCCAGAAGAAGGTGCTTGAAAATGCCAACTCGATCGATGCATTGAAATTGTCTCTCCAATAAACTAATAAAGTGAGATAATTAAGATTCGTACTCATCCAAAGCTGTTAATTAAAATGCCGAGTCGATGCATTGAATTGACTTAATCACGCTAGTCGTTGGAAGAAGACAAAAACAAGCTGTAATTAATAATTTAATAAGGCTATGATAATATACATATTAGGAAAGGATCCATAATATTGCTTCATATCTTCATTTCAAATTTTAAAGTACAGTTGACCCGAACTGATATATCTCCATATTGGAGAACACATTTTTATCTTTTAGAATTTTTTTACTAATTTTTTTACTGTGTTTTTAGATAGGTAAAAACTAATTACCTCATCTAGAAATTCTAGACCATCCAGCGATTTTGTTTCTATATAAAAATAGATGAGAGAAAAATAAGAAATATCTCCTGTGACGAGAGAAGGAAATACGTGACACACGTGACAAACACGCACTACAACAAAATAGGTCTTCAGTGACAGGTATCAGAGACCGGTCCGGTCGCCGGTCTCTGAAGACCCCCTCAAAAAAATAAAAAATAATTATTTTCGGAGACGAATCCTTCAGCGACCTGCAGCGCTAAAGCCATCAGCGACCGATTTGTCCCGGTCACTAAAGGGTGTCCCTAAAAATCCCGCGCCAATCCTTCTCTCTGTCTCCTTCGATCCTCCCGCGTTTTAGGTTAGCCGAAAAATTAGAAAAGAAAATCGCGCCGATTTGTCCCGCCGCCCGAACTCCGCCGCCTCAACTCTGCCGCCTGTGTGACCCCCGCCGCTGGAAGACCCCGACCCCAACCTCAACCCCGACCCGGACGTCCCGACCCCGACCCGACCCCGTCCCCGACCCGATCGTAGTTAGGAGGCCCCATCGCTAGCTGCTGGAAGACCCCGACCCTGTCAGTAAGTAATCATCTACTGAAATCATCTAGTTACTGTTGGCCTTTGCTATTACAAGATTTTATCCCAATTTAGTTACTTGTTGGTGAAATTTGGAGTAAATTGATGCTTTGCTGCTGGCCTTTGCTGGGTTAAATTGATGCTTTGTTGTTGGCCTTTGCTGTTACAAAAGCAATGGCATATGTATTTATTTTACTTTTGTTTGCTCATTTGGATGATTTGTATCTAGGAAGTGAAAAATAATGACACTTTAATTCTTGATTGTACCATTACAATTTATTTGTCATTCTGACGTGACATTGTGTTATAAAATTGCTACCTTGTTCTGTTATTCTGGATATGCTTTTTGTCCTGTTAAAAGTTTAGAAGAGCAACTAATGTTAGGTGAAGTAATATACAGAATATATTACAGAGAGGACCATTACAGAGAGGACCATCTTAATGTTCTACTCAAGTTCTCCTCTTGCTGCTATACAGTCCTTAGCCTCATTCAATCAATAATTTAATGATTATTTTAATCAATGACTATCTTATGTATTTTTTGCTGTGATCTAAACAATGACTTATATAATAGGCCATTTACTAATGCATCTGTTCGGTTTTAAGCAAAACATATTTAAAGATCAAACTGTTAAAATCAGATTGAATAGGATCAAAGACTAAAAATTCTGTATTTAGGGACTTAAATTTTTTTATTTTGTAGATGCCGCTTGTATGGCTGTATACAAGTCCTGTTGCATGGATGATGCAACACTTGATTTGATTTTGTGTTTCTTCTATGACTTGCTTTAGAGGGTCCGTTATCAATTGATGATATCTGGAGGGTCTAAAATATAGATCTGGATTTTTGTTTGACTTACTTTACCTAAATTGAATTTGTCATTCCTTTACAAGCTTTATTGCAGGTATGCCGAGCAGAAAGGGTAAGGAGAAGGAGGCATCACCCAGTGGACCCAAGCACCCTCTGCGCGACCGAAATGCATATATTCAGCCGCAGCAAAGGCCGGAGGACAGACCGCTGATTCATCGGGTCGCTTATAGGTACATTCTTTTTTTGTGCATTTCTCAGTTTGTAGCATTATCCATTTGTAGTTGTTCCAAAACTAATTTTATTTGCAGAGCTTTTGCTGGAGATGTGGTGGAAGTGACAAAGAATGTCAACAAAATAATCTCTCAATGCGCACGTTTTCACTATCCTCCGGAAACTAAATTGCCTACTATTCCCGTGTGCACGAAATTTGATGACTATCCAGAGGAGGTACAAAATAGGGTCAAGGCCGAGTTTTTGGTGAGTAAAATATCCTTTTTAAAATTGGCAACATATTGTTTCTCTTTTTAAGCTAACCAACGACTTTTTAATTACGCATGCAAACGCACTTTCAGTTTCACTCAGGTGAAGACGAGGATTCGGCATGGAAGACCTTCGCCAGCATAGCTAACAGAGCTCCTCCAAAACCTGCTTCACAAGTGCAGAGACGAAGCAAAAGCTAGGTATGGAGATAGCATTCTGGAGTGGAAGGACCGAGGGGTGCCAAGCACGTATGATTGGATAAAAGCGGGTACCTAGCCCAAATTGTGTGACTATTGGTGCACCGAAGAGTTTGCTAGGCGGAGCGAGCAAAATCAACAAAATAGGGCCTCATCTGGAGAGGGTTCTTTTGCAACCACGGGCTCAGTGAACATGCTAGTTCACAAACAAAGATTCGTAAGATGTTTTATTTTATTAAAACAATTAATTTCAATTTCAATTTACTCGAACTAACTTTGATAATTTTATTTGTGTTGAAATGTTTATCCATAATAGGAGAAAGAAAATCAGCGCGAGCCTAGGTGGTCTAACGAGTCACGCCGACGCATACCAGTAAGAAAACGGGGCAATTCACATCCGCGAGGGCGAAAAGGCACAAGTAATAGAACATAACAATCTTATATTAATATTCATTCTTTGTTGTACTTGCTTTATTTTTGTTTTATTTTATAAATTTTGCAGGAGGACTACGATCGGGAGATGAGCACAAAATATGGGCCCGATCGAGCCCTTTGGCCCGCTTTTGACGCAGACGTCTGGTACGCTAATACAGACAATAATGCTCACAGCGATAACTATGATCTCGGTGCTCTAGGTAAAATACACATTCTTAAAATTGTAAATTTGTATTTAAATTATATAACGTAATAATTAATGATCTTCGATTTAATATTTCAGGTAAGATGATATCGATGTATCGCCTAGGTGGGTCCCAGACGTCTTCTTCGCAATCGCAATCGCAATCGCAAGCGCAATCATATTCTTCGGCGTCGCCTCCTCTCAGGCAAGAAGACATAAATGCGATTTCAAGTCAGGTGTTCGGCATGTTTCAACCACAGTTCAGCCAATTCATAGAGGAGATGAGGCGTAGCATGGGACGTTCTTCGCCTCATCAGGTACGAAATTCAATTTTGGAGTATGTTTCAATCCAATAAGAACACCAAGTATGGTAAATCAATTGACGGAACAGTAAACTCTTAAAAATTATAAACCCTAAACAGTAAACCCTAAAAACTTTAGTTATATTCTCACAGGGAGGTTCTAGCTCACACCGTTCCGATGCGCAGGATGACAGCGGTGATGATTTAGGAGATGACTAGTTTTAGGATGTTTTGATCTGTATGTCGTACTTTAGATATTTGATATTGGATGTTTATGTAGTACTTTACATATTTCTTGTTTATGTTGGATATTGAATATTGGATATTTGCTTGGATATTTGATATTGGATGTCGTACCAGTATTTTATATTGTTCAATTGCTTGCATGTGAATTGTTTGTGAATTTTATATTTGTCGATCGAGAACGACGACGGTGAATTGTATATTTGCTTGTGAATTCTGTTTTCATTGCTTGGTGCTTGGTACGTTTCGTACCAATTGGGAAAAATAAAAATAACAAAAAAAACATAAAAAAAAACAAGCTTCTGCGACCGATTTTGGCCCATCAGCGACCGGCCAATCGGTCTCTGATGGTCTTCCGCCACGTCAGCACACAGCATCAGCGACAGATTCAATCGGTCGCTAAAGGGGTCATCAGCGACCGGCGCCTGACCCTTCAGCGACCGGTGACGTCAGCGGGATGGTCATCAGCAACGCAGCAATTGTGTCCGGGTCATCTGCGACCAATTTCGGTCATCAGCGACCGATTGCGCCGGTCGCAGAAGGGTATGAATGCTGTAGTGACATCGTGATTTAGTCACGCAACGTGACGTGACGTGACGTGATCAAAATAGTGGCAGACGGTCACGTCACGCGAATGGTCACGTGTAGTCTCACCGTGACTACACGTGACGTGATATGACGTGACGTAAATTAATCACGTGAAACTTTTTTTTATATTTTAATTTAAATTGTTGAAATTCAGAAAAAAATATTAAAAAATATGAAAATTATAAAAATTGTAAAATAAGTAAATAATGTTGTAATTTTTTTTTGGAAAGGCTGTTGGGTATCTGATATTACTTTAAAAATTCAAATTACAAATATTCATTGGATTAAACTAGAGAAAATAAAAACCAGTACTACATGAGTACCGGTATAACTGAACCTACACCATAAGAGAAACATGGATACTCTATGCGTACCAAAAAAAATGAAAATTAACTAGAAAAAGCTGGATACTCTATGTTTCATACCGTGTCGTGACGTGACGTGACGTGACTGGTTCACGTGACGTGACATGACGTGTAATTTTCGCTCGAATGCGGTCACGTCACGCGACACACGAGTCATGTCACGTAATCGACTCACGTGACGTTCCGTGACGTGACTGATCACGGCGTGACAAATTTTCTTCTCTACCTGTGGTCCTAAAAATGTTCAAGAGTAGCGTGCTGATTTTAGAGAACTCCGCAATATATATATATAGTGGTATAGCCAGGATTTGAGTCAGGGGTGGGCAAAATGGGTTTGGGTTCTTTTTTTTTAATGGGTTTGGGTTCAAATCGTCTCCATAACTCCTTTTCCGCCTTCGTCCGAGCCGCCTACCAAATCGCGTTTATGCTATGACTCTAAAAATCGGAATTGCAATGAGGTGAATAGGTAGGAATCAGACGAATTGGATCGAAAACTCGTATCTTTTTAGCAGAATTTGTTTTGTAATAAACAGTTAGAAAATTGATAAAAAAATAAATATTTCAAAAAATTATATTTCATATGCATGTATAGCTAGTTTGTTATTAGTTTTTAATTTTCAGACTTAATATTCAGAAAATAATTAAAACTACCAAGTAAAATAGAAAAATTATTTCACATCCCACGGATAAGTAAAAATTGAAACTACACTGTTGAACCATGGTTTGGAAAATCGGCCGATTCCGAGTTGACTAGGCCGAGTCAAAACGGAATCGTCCAGAGGCGAACCGATTTTTATTGAGTTTTCTCGGTTGGACGAATTTTGCACAGAAAACTGCTAAATTGAAGCTGAATCGAAATAGTCAACCAAATTCCACTTAGTCTCTTGCTTCTAGAGCAAAATTACACCGTTTTGGTAGTTCAATCGAACCAATTTTGCATTTCGCTTAGTTAATCGAAGAAATTTTGGGGCAGAAAAACAGATGCGACTCAGAAAGAAAAGAAAGGAGAAAAAGCTTAAACATTATAAAATTTTGAATAGACATGGTGTGAGAAGAAGCTTAAACATTATAAAATTTTGAATAGACATGGTGTAGAAGTGGTTTATTGTTTTGCTTTGAGAATATAACTTGATTCTTTGTGAACTATGTCCATACAAGTTATCAAGTAGACAAGAGGTGACCTGTGCTGCACATAATATTACACAACATTGGTTTGACTTGATAGTAAATAAATTCAAAATTGAAATTATTTATATAGAAACGAAGCTCTCGTTAAGGACATTTGTTTGAACGGTTTGAATTTGTTGTTTGAAATCGATTCGATAGATTTTGAAAGCGGAAGCATATTGTTAATATACTAGAGGAAATGCGTTAGCCGTACTCTATATATATATATATATATTTATATAGATATAGATATAGATATATATAGCTGTTAATTAAAATGCCAACTCAATGCATTGAATTGACTTAATCACGTTGGTCGTTGGAGACTTGGGAGTTGGGAGGAGGTTTTAAAAAAAAAAATGTAATTTAATATTGATTGGTAACGTGTAGTTCATTACATAATGTCTCATTTATCACTGTACAAAAATACTAATTATATACAATATATCATACACATTCACAGTTGGAAGAAATTTCTATTAAATCCATGTGTAAATTAGGAAGGGGCGCGTCTGAAAATGAGCTCCAACATTCATATACGGTTAATTAAAATAGAACCGTTTATAATTGTGCTCCAACATTCATATTAACAAAAAGTAGGCACTTATCGCGAGGGTACTCCGTCGCGAAAAGAAAAGGCACAGTTATGACGGTACTCTGTCGCGAAAAGTGCCTCGCGATAAGTGCCTACTTTTTGCGACGGAGTACCCTCGCGATAAGTGCCTACTTTGTTGTTGTTTATTAAGAAACAAAATCAGATATAAATCGTTTCATTGACGTCAAAGTTTGTGCTAGTTTAGATTTACGGGACCTTTTGAATTTGTGAAATTGTAAATGGTTCGGATGAATGCAAGCGCAAATTGGAGACGTATCCTTATCCAATAACAGATAAAAAAATTATTATATTTAATTTTATATTTAATAATTATTATATAAAATAACGATGAAGAGTTCAGTTCAAAACAGAAAATGAATTATATGTGTGATTTCCTTGTAAGTATGAAAGTGTGCAGTTATGCAAACATAAGAGATATTTACTTTTAATCTAGGGTTTTGCATTTTTTTAGGTTTGCGAATATGACTTAGCATGGCATATGACAAAGAGAAAGTTGCATTTAGAATCATTAATCACAAACTGAAATAGGATATAATATATTGATGAAAATTAAACAATCAAGCAATTCCAAACTATTTAAACATTGAGTTGTCATAATGTGAAAGTATAAATGACCTCCCAGGAATGAACATAGGAGATGTGCTATATATCAAAATTCATGATATTTAAGTAGAATTTAATCATGAATTTTATTTAATAAATTTCATTTCTTAATTTTGTGGTATTGTGTCAAATTAAAGTATGGTTGAACCTTTAATTGACTAATTTTAGAGTTAAATGGCATCTTTATCCAAATAACTAAACCCTGACTTTTTAAGATCAAAGAAAGACATAATGAGGTATGAAAATATGAGGTATTAGAACCCTCGTCTTTATGGATAAGGTTAATTGGAACAATTGGAAGATAATCTCTTCTGTATTTTGATTAGTTTATCATTTTATCAAATTATTGGGTTTGATTTCTGATATAAAAAATCAATAACTATTATGGTGAAAAATATTATAAGAAAATTTAAAAGCGAAGTATCTTAAAAGATTAAAAGTGAGCTCTTTGTCTCTTGGAGAAGCCAGGAGGCGGATATACCGATATACTCCTTGGGCAATTTTATAAAATACCTTCTTAGAAGAACCATCAAATAAAATATTCTTCTTTTCTAAAATTATTAACAAAATATTTTTGTGGACTCTAATTTTCTCCTTTATCTCTCCTCCTATATATATATATATATCCTTTCTCCTCCCTGAAATGTTGAATATAATAAGAAGTATACAAAAATCAAAACAGGAACCAGCTAACAAAAATTATGATTTTTGTAGGGCATTCATTATAATATTTCTTGTTCACCTTGATTGCATGACATTTCTTTTTCATGCTACATATGTTGAGATTTATAATTATTTCAGAGATCAATTGAATAGGTCCAGCACTTGTTATCGAAGGAAAGAAACCTATGTGATTGCTGCAATTCCAGAAAACCTCATCAATTTCTAGGTATCATTAATTTCTGGTGGCACCATTGAAAATAAAAAGAACCACTAGTTTTTAAGTATCTTCTAATGTTATGAAAATGTCCCAGTGAACAGAAACATCATTTGTACCCACAAATTAATGCATCAGCAAATTCCATCACCTTTTGAATGAACGAACGAAAGGGATAGTTTTGGCATTTTCCAAAAATTGGGAGGATTGGTGAACAGGAGATATGTATGAGCTATATATCTTTATTCCAAAGGTGATGGAAAGAAAGTAAGAAACATCATTTGTTCCCACAAATTTCTGTTAATCCTGGAACAGAAACATCATTTGTCTATCTTCATATATCGGATGGTTTATGCAAAATATCTCATTGGAAAAAGGAACTTTTTTTTTTTTTTTTGTTATAAAAACCTTTTCTGTACTTGATTCTAGAACTATACATCATATACTGCCTTCTGTTCTATCATTTGCTAATCACATGTTGAGGAAGGATGAAGGATGTTAAGACCTGATAGGCCTACTAATGGGCCGGGCTCAAGCCCAAACTCGGATAAGCACTGTATTTTTAAAAATAACTCAAAACTCGGACTCGGCCCTGTCCGAGAAATGCTCAGACTCGAACTCGACTCCGAATAAAGCCCACAAGAAAACTCCGAAAAAAACCTTAAACTCGGTTGGGATAAGGTCCATAAGGATCATTATCTTTACTCCATGAACTGGTCTGCTGCTGGAAGTCAAAGCAGCTCTGTCAATATCTTTACTCCATGAACTGAACCAAAGTGGTATTTTACTAAGCACCCTAGTTTTTAGCGCAAAAAAAAAAAAAATTACAAGCAAAGCGAAACCAATGATATACTTCCTCTTTCCATGAGGTTATACTACATCATAGTTTCGAAAAAAATTGAGGAGCAAATGATCAAACAAACAAATACCCAAAAATTCCAAGTATTGATCTGCTCTGCTGTAAGACCATCCAAGCACACACATCTCGCCACACCCATATTTGCCACACGGAATTTGTACAACAAACAATATTACCAGATGAAGAATCATACTTTGAAAATTGAATAAACTTTTCTAACCCATAAAATCTGATAGGGGGCAAAAAAAAAATGTACTTAATAGCCCCATCATCTCGGTACAATGTCACTTTTTTAAGATACCGTCTTTCTGATTTTCAGTCTATAATTACTATAAACCAAGTTGTAGAAAATTTGCTACTGATTGGTACCCATCCCATTACGATGAATCCTCATATCAACCCTAACCAGTTCAGTAATAATTTCCTAAGACACAAACTATTGATCCATTTTGCATTGATTCATAACAAAAGAGAAAAAAGAAAAAAAAAACGAAATAATAAAAGGCCTTTACTTGATGGGTACAGGTCAAACCCTTTTTTTAACAGTTTAACTAAATTAACTGCAACTACTGTACATCTTTCCCATTTTATTGCTTAAGTGCCTAATTAAAGCTCCTTCAGACTACATAAAAGCCAAATAACCCAAAATAAAGTACATAACCCCAACACAAACTCTGTAATATTTGTTCAAGTTGAATTTTCTTTTGGAAAATGTTAAAGGGTAAAAATGGTATATGTCTTCTCCTTAATTTCTGCATCTGCCTCTCTCCCCGTTATTACATAGAATCAAAACAGCGCTACATTATTTACAGAGAAATTTGTATGCAACCTAATTTAACACCGTTGGATCTTTATAGAAGGAGCATCTAGACAAGTTGTATGCATCGCAAAAACAACTTTTGCCGCGTAAAAAACACTGGATCTGAACCCATCTCTGGAACACCTTTTTATTTTAATTGTTAGCAGTGATGCGAGATAATTTTGTCTTAAATTAGGTAATTTATGAACCAAAACTAACTTGCATTATTTCAAATTCTCACAATAATTAGCCTAACTTTTGCCTTTTCTTCTTGAACTTCTTGATCAAGTTATTGAATTTATTTAATTATATTCCAATTTTTTTTGTCCAATTAACCCTCTAAATATATTAGTTAAGACTTTTCGTCAAAAGCTTACATTATATATGATACTATTTTTTCATTATTAGTTAACTAAATAGGTATGAGAATTAAATTTTCCTCCTTCATATCATAGGCTTTCAATTGAGTTCTGTTTCAAATAATTAAAAATTCAAAGTATTACATTCGTTCAATCATAAATTATAATTTCAAATGCTAAGATCATTTTCCGGATTTTGCTCTATATATATATATATATATATATATATGGAAGGTTTTTACAATAAAAACAATGTTATAATTAATAATCCAATTAGTAAATTTTGGATACAAATAAGTTCATTTTCTTAAAAAAAAATACTAAAAATTTGGACAACGAAAAATTATACGATAAGTCGTGTGGAAATTATTGCAGAGCTTGGTAAAAAATTATGAAAGTATGCTTACAAGTCAAAATAATTATAATTATGAGAGCAAAGCTAGCATGTGTTGTACTCACCAAGAGGGTTTAGTGAGCAGAACTCCAAAGCTATATTGGATTGGATTCAAATGACGAATCCAAACCGTTGAAACCGATCAACTTAACGAGTGATGCATGTACATGCAAAATTTTGAAATTTCAAATTCATTTAGTACAAAGTCAAGCTGTAAAATTTTTTATAAAAAATGATGAAAAATGATTGCATAAAATAACTTATAAAATATTCATTTTTCTTACCGCTTGACTTTGTACTAAATAAATTTTAAACTTTCAAAATTTTGTATGTACACGCATCACTTATAAAAGTAGATGGATTTCAACAGTTTGGATTCGTCCTTTAAATTTAATTCAATAAAATTTTGAAATTGTGCTCACCAAATCCTCCTAGCTTTGCTCAAATTATGGTCTATGGTAATGACTCCGTCCCTACTAAGTAAATAATCATTTAAGTACTATAAGCATTGTTGTTTTGCAAAAAACTGTCATAGCTAGCGAAATTAAAAACATATCTATGAATTTAATAGTGATTTTTATTATCCATTTATTAAGCCCTGAACTAAATAAAAGATCGATGTCAGTCAGAATGGCACTAATTATACCCGTACATCAATGCCTGCCGAAATTTTTATTTATACCATTTAAAAAAAAAAACCAAAACACCCCAAGATATGGGGAATTCCATATCTACCGGGCTGCCAAGCCAATATGCGGCCTCATTTTTGGAGGTGCGCAGATTGGTTTGGAGGCCCCTTAAATACATAAATATATTTAATATTACAGTTCATTTTTCAGCTTTTGAGGGGCCGCCAAGCCAATCTGCGATTCTCTAAGAATGAAGTCGCAAATTGGCTTGGTGGCCCGGGTAGATGTGAAACTCTCCCACAATGCATGAGTGTTTTGGTTTTTTTTTTTTTATTATGGTATAAATAAAAATTTCGGCAATGCCTGTACACTAACTTTGCTATATCTATTCAGCATTTTGTTGAGATTTAGATCTATGCATATATTCATATTCCTTTTTAAGGCTGAAACTGGAATAATGCTGGGAAGAGGTCCCCGGAAAATGCTGTCAGTCTCAGTCTTTTATTTGTGATGATATTTGTTTTATTGCTTTCAATCCAGTGGCCGAGAATCTCCACAAATTTGGGCCGAACTTTTTTGTCTTTTTTTTGCGAGATCATATGTGTAGCGGGCCGACAGAAGAAAGTAACGGGTAGTCAAAATAAACAGTACAGTGGGTGGATTAAATTTTACGTGGGGTTAAAGAGTTTGTGTTTGGTAAAACCGGATTACGAAAATGTGTCAAGGAGTCAAAAAAAGTTTCTAAGGAAGTTTAATTTAAGAGAAATGGTGCTTTAAGAATTGAGACAAGAGGGACTTTACTTTAGAAATTGGAGTAAAATGAGCAAAAAGTTAATTCTCACTAACAAGATGTTGTTCGGACAGATTAAGTTTCTAAGAAGTCTAAAGGAGACTTAAGAAGTCTTAAGAAAGAGTTGCTGAACGGCCCCAGTGTGAACATATATAATTGTAATTTATGAAACCTTGACCTCGTCGTTTTAGTTAAATTTTTTTTTAAATGTCGTTGTGCTCTTGTTGCAATAAACTTGTGAACAACAATAGTAGTTTACAATGTTACGGAGTAGGTCCGATGGGCATTGGACATACTTTTGAGTCCAATGAGCTCTAGCACGTTCCGATCTTATTAAAATCTGTGCGCACGGAAATTAAAGGAAGAACACGTGGATATTAAAGTAGAGTGCATGCATCTTAATGTAGATCTCACAGTGATTGAACCCATTGAATCAAAGTAGGTCCGATGGACATCGGACCTACTCGAAATTCTTACTAATAATACAAAAAAAAAGTGAGTGAGCCCATTGAATCAAAGTAGGTCCGATGGACATCGGACCTATTCTAGAAATTTTGACGCTTCTCCTACTCTTTTGTCTCTTTATAACACATTAAAAAAAAAAAAGACATGAGGGTGGATGTGGTGATTTTTATCCTCTCTATGCAATTACATATATCATTTATACTATTGAGTGTATGTTATTTAAAAGATTGTGATGATTGTATTTATATACCAATTAAAGTAGATTTATTATACAAAAATCCTACAATACTATTTAGATTGGTATAAATATCACAATTCGTATAGACATTTTTTTTCCGTAATTGTTTTCGCGATACAGTCAAACACGTCGAATCAACAAATTAGAAATCTCAATTAAAACTATTTTCGCAAAATATATTTTATTATAATTTCTTTTTATTAACACATATTATTATTTTTTGAATTTCATCTTCTCTATAAAAATTAAATATAATTATTTCAGATAAGACTAGATAATTTATTCTATGATCGATTGTCTATTGTGCCCCTTTAAATGTATAATCCAGCTTGCTTTTGTTCATTAATTACATTGATATACATATTTTGAGAACAAAGGAGGATCTTTCACAACTATTTTCACCGTAAAAATCGAACATTCATTTCAGCACATTTTCATAATCCTTCATGTGCATATCCGTACATATGGTATGTTCTCGTAGTTCGTGTGTTTCTCAATCTGTAAAATCATATCCCGCATAATCCCATTACAAGACGCCTTGAGTTCCAACTTTCTATACCTTGATCGATGAGGGATTTGTTAGGGTTAACTGTGAGGGATATAACCTTATGAATAAATATTTCTTAGAAAATTAACACTTATGTAGGGCAAGAGATCAAGAGTAATCGGGTTCAATAGTTAACTGGGTTCAAACCCATTAGTTAATCGGGTACTATTATGGGTTGCACAACAAATTTTTTTATTATGGACTCAACAGGGAATTCAAGCAATATACAAGCAGAGCACAAAGGAGAGTGAGGATTGCTATGGGCAAGCTAACTTGGCAGATTGATGTTTTTTAATAGAACAACAAATTTATGAAAATATACCCTTTCAAAAAAAAAAAAATAGATTCCTATAGTTGATTTAATGAGTCTACAGTTTTTTTCATATGAGTTTAGCAGACGTAGTAGAGACATATTTGTAATATATACAATCGAATGTTTGGTGCGTATATTATTGAAGATGATGAAATAAAACCCGATCCAATAACCACCAACTCTGACAGCTCCAGTCAGCAAATCCCTTTGATTAGTTTAGAAATATACAGTTGTATTTACCGATTCTGTGTAATCCTGTGTATATAGGAAATATAACAACGGCTAGGACCTAGGAATCCTCTATTAAGGAAAATAACAGCTTGTAATCTTGTGTAATTAGGAAAGATCAAATGCTAATTGGCCTATAATACACCTCTGTAACTAAATTCTGTAAATCAACAATTAAATCAATAGACCATTCAACTTTTACATATCAAATCTTCTATACTGTCTTGGTAAAATATATCATTTGTATTAACTATTAACAAAAACAAGTACGAACAAGCCTCAACATAAACAAGTACAAAAAAATTAGAATCATAATTGGAAGAATAAAAACAGCTGCAATGACTCAAAACAAATCAGGTACAAACATGTCGAATAATTATTCAAATAAACATAATCACGAATAGAGAAAATGAAAGTACAACTTTGTTGGTTATGCTAGTGCGAGGAGGAAGATAAACAATAGAGGGAACGTCATATTTTGGAACAACACCCACTTGATTATATCGAAAAGGGCAGTAGTTTCAGTAGTTTCAATATCAAATCTTTCTAGAAGAAGATTACAATAATGCATCAATTTGGTTATGAAAGGTGACCCCAGGATAGTGAAAGAAAGGACTATGATGGCAATGGGCAAGCTAACAGGAGCAAGTATGACATACGAACCTAATCCAAATGCCAACACCATACAGGCCGCTGCTGAATTAAATGTGTTTGTTGCGTAGTGGAGATCAGAAGCATTTGGTTCAACTAGAGCAACCGATGAAGTGGAGATAAGCTTAAATATGCTTTTAAATGCTAGTATAAATGATTGGGTGTTTGCTAAGATAAATGCCTTGAACAAGTATTCCCTTCCCAGAATCGGTGTGCCATTGTCTTGGTTGTAACCTCCTGGGATTGCGAATGCAGCAGCAAATGCTACAGTCGTAATAAGTACGGAGCCCAATCCAATAACTTGAATTCTATTCCATTTATTTTGGTCCGATTTCAACATATCGAACAAATTTTTAGTAAAACAATCACCATGAACAAGATGGTTAATGCTGCGTTGAATATCCTGTAATAGAAAAAGATATATTTATTAAATAAAACAGCAACGAATAGTGTCAACTGGTACATTTACTTGCAAATTATATTCGTCAGATAATGACTAATGAGGATGGAGAATACCATCGATCAACAAATTTACAAGAAGAATATCATAGCAACTCAAATTAAGAATAAGGCATCGAGGGTGAAAGAGCTAATTGCATTCAAGCTGTGATGCATTGATCACCTAATTTACTAGTGTGTTTTTGCTTGGGGAAGACAAATACGAACTGATTTAAAATTACCATGAAGTAAAATTGTAATGAATATTTAGTTAATTTAGTCATACCTCAGTAGCAGTTTTCCTTATTTGATTCCACCAAAGTTGAATTGGTGTTAGCCCTTGATTGTTTTCCACAGCTGCTACCTTTTCGTTAGTCAGATGTTCAGAAATAGCGATCATAACCGACGTGTGCCCCTTGATTGTGGCTATGTGTAATGGTGTATTTCCTTCGTAATCCTTTGCATTAATCAGGCTTCCCCGTAGTTCCCTCGGTATAAATATTGTAATCTCTCAAATACCATCACCTCGTTTTTTTCTGCAGCAATGTGAAAAAAATTCCGTCTACAATGATCGAGAAGTTTTGCATAATCAGGGTATCGTTCCATTAAATACCTAACCAGTACCATGGTTCAAAAAATCAGAATCGGAATTGGAATCGGATTTTTGACCGCCGAGTCAGAATCGGATGAATCGGCCGGAATCGGAAGAATCGGATCATTAACTCGGATACTTTTGGCAGAAGCCTTGTTTTGTAGCCAAAAAATAGGAAAAAATTGATAAAAATAATTTGTAAAAAAACTATGTTAATTAAGTGTTATATTTCAAAATTTTAAAAAATGATTTAATTATTAAGTTGATCATTTCGCATAATTAAAATTTTTATTAGATTAATGAACGATCAGATTTATCTGAGTAACATAAAATGAATCTAAAATTTAGAAATATAAACGAATCAAATTCGTACATTAAAAATTGGAGGTTAAAAACATAAGATAAAATATAGCACCATAAATAAAGTGTAAATATTGGATAAATCTAAAATTCTTTGCAATCGTGAAACTAAGAAAAGAAATAAATCAAATCATGTAAATAAATAAATAATTGAATTCTAACTAAGAGTAATTAAATTAGGAATTATAAATTGATTTGGTAATTATATGTGTGTATATATATATATATATATATATGAGATGGGCTATTGTACTTCGCGAAGTAAAATCCCCGTTTACTTCGGGCCATATTTTGTCATTTTCAAAATTCAAACAATCGATCCGAACCGTTCAACATGTTCTAAATATTGAAATGTGCTTGGAGACTACATTTTACATTATTTGGAATTTTTTTACTTTTTATTAAAATGTGCTTGGAGACTACATTTTACATTTTACATTTTACATCTATATATATATATATATATATAGAGGAGGGATCCACTTACAACAAATTTGAGTTACAACAAAGTTACAACATTCATTTTTTTCATTTTCAAAGTCCAAATCGTCGATCCAACCGTTCAACATGATCATCTAAATAAAATATACTTGCAGATCAAATTTTATATTTTTTTTATTTTTTTTACTATTTATTAAGTATTTTACAAAAAATAGCCATACTTAGACCATTGAATTTTGTACCCATCTTAATAAATAGTAAAAAAAATTCAAAAAAATATAAAAGTTGATCTGCAAGTACATTTTATTTAAATGATCATGTTGAACGGTTGGATCGACGATTTGGACTTTGAAAATGAAAAAAATAAATGTTGTAACTTTGTTGTAACTCAAATTTGTTGTAAGTGGATCCCTCCTCATATATATATATATATACTACTCGAAATTTAATTAGTCGGATCTAAAAATCAAATTATAAACACGTAATAATACTCGAACGACATTATAAATTGTTACGAATCTTCGATTCGAATTTTGGACGAAAACAGATTTTTAATAAATTAAATGAATACATATTAAGTCTGGATTGCTTGGACCATTGGATTTAATCCCAACACGAATTGAACTCATCCTACACTTTGATTTTTGAATTGATGAAAGGAAGGGATTTAAACCCATTTGAATAAAATTTTTGGGTCCGGCACCGAATTCTCATCCTCTGAGATATCTCATATTTTGCGTGACTTGTTGAAAAATCAAAACAGTTCAAATAAGTTCTGCACGAATCTCAAAGCTCAAAACTTGTTGAAAAATCTCCTTTTCTCTTCCCGTGTTTCACCGACAGTGGACCCCACGCACCTCTCTTCCTTCTCTTTTTCCCTTCTCTCCCGTTCGCGCAAGAAACAGGAAGCGACTCCATGAAATTCTCTCCAGCGATCTCAGCGATCTCCTCAGCGATCTCCATGAAACTTCCCCTCAGCCGGTCTTCAGCCTTCTCCTCCAGGGACTCATCTCCTCCTACGGCAGAGCACAGTCCAGGTTAGTTGGAAATCGGAATTTTTTGAAATGAAATCGGCTCAAATCGGCTTGACTCGGTGTAACTCGGCCGGAAAAATCGGAAACTCGGCCGATTCGGCACTGTTCATCCGAGTTTTTCTGAGAAACTCGCACAGGCGCTAGAATCGGGTAAAAATCGGCCAGGTCAGGTCCGATTCCGAGTTGAATCGGCCGAGTTGACTCGGAATCGGCCGATTCCCGGAACCATGACCAGTACTATATATGTTGCCGGCTCCTGCAGCTACATGAAAAGGACACATTCCATTTGAATACTGTTGACATGCAAGAGAAGGAGCATCGTTTAACATGGTTATAACCACACGAGGATATCCTCCCACTGTAGCTATGTACAATGGAGACAGCCCCTCCTCGTTAAACATGTATGCGACACCTGGATCTAAATTCATCAATTCACGGGCAACACCTTCATGACCGTGTTTGGCAGCCAAGTGCAAGGCTGTGTCTCCGTTGTTGTCCGTTTCTCTGACAACATCCTTGACCACATTGGGAGAACGTTCACAGAGAACTTTAATAAAATTCACGTTACCAACCTTTGCAGCAGAATGCAAGGGTGTCTCCGACTTCTTGTTGCGGACTTTCATCAGGGACTTATCTCTTATGAGAACAAGCGCAGCAATTCTGTTGTTCTTCTGAGTAACAAGTAGGTGAAGTAGAGTGTCTCCAAAATGCGTTACACTTCCAATCAAGTCCTGGAGATCATGCTGATCCGCCTCTATTGTCACCTGAGTTGGCAATAATGCAAAATGTCATGAATGAATAACATCAAGTATTTTTGCATCAATTTGAATTTCAAAAATGTATATAATATTGTTATAACGATAACAATAACAACAATACTACTAATAATAAATAGTAATAAATAATAATAATAATAATAATAATAATAAGAGTAGGGTTAAAATGCACCATTGGTTTTGTATTCCAATCATGCTCCACATTCTTATTTTCATTTTCAAAGTCCGAACAGTCGATCCGAACCGTTCACCATGATCTTTGTATTAAAATGTGCTTGGAGACCAAATTTTATATTTTTTGGATATTTTTTACTATTTTTTTAGATAGGTACAAAATCACTGTTTTCAGAAGATTCTGGACCATCCAAAACAGTGATTTTGTACCTATTAAAAAAATAGTAAAAAAATTTCAAATTTTTTTTTTGTCTCCAAACACATTTTAATATGAAGATCATATTGAGCGGTTCGGATCGATTGTTCAAACTTTAAAAACGGAGAAAAAGACGTGGAGAATGATTGAAGCACAAAACTAATGAGAAGTCTTAAAAGTTTTTCTTCTTCACTTCGTGTGTCAAAACAAAACCATAAGCAATACGCGCGTTCATCTATTCGACTCAGGTCAATTTTTCTTAAAGAGGGTGGTAACATGATGTTGCTTGTTTTTTTTTTTTTGTGGGCAACATGAAACTGTTAGTCATTTTTTTTGTTAATTATAATATTTAGTGATTTAGCAGCAGGAGAGAAAAAAACATAGGTTTCCAACAACATCTCGATTGGAGCGCGACAATGAGTAGATCCGGTCGTAGAGTAAGATGGCAATTAAAGTACTAGGGTGATCAACATCTCGATTGGAGCGCGACAGTGAGTAGATCTGGTCATCGTCAGAGCGCGTCGGCCGTCGAAAAAATGGATCCGGTCGTGGAGATGATGATTAAGGTATTAGGGTTATTATGAGAGAATTAGAATATTATATTAGTTTAGAGGATTTTATGAGAATAAAAAAATAGATTTAGAAATTACGGTTATTTGACTCATTGTAAATACGTTTTTTATCAATGAAATTATTAGTAAAGCCACTGACTTTAAAAAAAAGATGATTCTTTTTCTTTTTTTTTCTAATTTATTCCTATCATGGCCATATTGCCAATATTGCCATATGATGTGATGGACCTATCAGCACATGTTATATATATCCAGCGAAATGGAGATGAACAAGAGTCGACTGAAGTCTTTGAAGATTGAAGTTGTTAGGGCTCAGGGCGGAGCTATAGTAACAGTTAATTATCTAGGAAGACTCATAGAGAAAGACTTGCTTCATCGACTTAATTATTTAGTAATATATGTTTGTTGTTTTTTTATGTATGAAAAAAAAAATATTAAACATTTAATATTTTTGATAAAATTTAAAAAAAATATATTTAAATGTAAAATTTGGTTTGCAAACACATTTTAATACAAATATCATGTATGTTGAAAGATTCAGATTAATTGTTTGAATTTTGAAAATAAAGATATAAACGAAAAGTAAAATCTCTTTACTTTTCAAAGCACCTCAAGTCCGCAACTCAGGTAGATAAGCAAAAAATAGTTTGTGAAATATTACCTGATCAATTTCTGGTTGTTCTTCCGACTGTAGTCCAAGACGTTGCATTAATACACCGCTGTTTCCTTTTATTGCTGCTTCATAAAGATCAGGAGGCATAACTGGAGGTGATTCGGACACCATTTCACTTTCAGATCTTATGCTTTGGGAGGATGGAATGGCCATTACTATTACGTTTTAGCTTGAATTGCTCTTATTCTGTCGCAAAGTAGGATAAGATTAAATGCTGGGGGAAGATCTTATAGTGGAGTCTGAAAATCAATGCTGGGGGTAGAACTTATAGGGGAGTCTGAAAATCAATAACGTGCTATATTTTATTTAACTTAACGCAAGTTTCGCATCATGGGTGAATTTTTTATAGTGGAGTCTCAAGGCCAATAATGTGTTATATTTAATTCACTACAGCAAAACGTTGCTTCAGTGGCCGGTATCAGCGACCGTGGAAAACGCCGGTCGCTGATTACCCAAAAAAATTAAAAAAAAAAAAAAATTGAATTTTTTCGGCGACGAAACAGTCAGCGACCGGCGCCAACATCTTTCAGCGACCACTTTGGCCCGGTCGCTGATGGTCTCGGTAAAAATGTCGCGCGAATCCGATTTTTTACTCGCGCGTTATTCGTTTTAGGTTAGCCACTGTGAAAAAAAAACAGCGAACTCCGCCGCCCCGAACTCCGCCGACCCGCTGAAGGCCACTGTGACCTGAACTCCGCCGCCCCTGTGACCCCCGACCCTGACCCCGACCGACCCCACCCCCGACCCCTCGACTCCGAACCCCGACCGATTCCGAACGCCGACTCCGTGACTGTCTGGCCGACTCCGACCCCGAACTCCAAGCGGCGAAGGTGAGGCGACCGGCGTGTCAGGGGAGGAATTGTAGACCACATCAAGGACACGGGTCTTTTTACCGAGAATACACGACCATGTCAGGTACGTACAAGCCACAGAATAAAGAGAAAAAAAATTATTCAATAAATTCAGAAAATGAAGTTTTTCTGATACAACACACTTCAATTTGATCAATCATCGTAGCTTGTGCAAAGAACATCAATACAATTTCATTCTTCCTCTTTTCATTCAACAAATTCTAAATAAGATAATAGTATTTGAGTAAAGCTACTGATAATTAGATGCAGATTCTGATGTCTGGTAAGGCTGGCTTGTCTGAGAAACTTGGTATTGCTGAGGTGGTGCTCTTGGTCTAGCATACTCCGCAAATAATTTTTTCTAGTTCAATGTTTGATCAAGACCGATTCATATAAGATGCTAAACCAACTCAGCACATGCAACTGCAGTACTATACCAACTTACCAAGTTGGTTCAGTATAGATGCTAAATAGTAGAGTTTTAGGGGCTCAATAGTAGAGCATAGATACTATACCTCAATTAAATTATCTGGCAACTCTATATTTACAATCATGAATCTGGATAGGAAAATAATGTAAGCAAAGTACGAAATAGTTAAAATTTAAAAAAAATTCAGACATCATTTTCTTTAAGCTGTTTTTTTTTTTCCTTATGATTCATTTTTTATTTAGGTACCCAAACACCTATAGAATTGATATTGGGCAGTCCTCATTATTCATTTTTTTCCCTTATTATTCAACTATTGTGCAGTAACTATTTGCGGTGCTCATCACATCTAGCTAATTTTAAAGATACAACTAGGCACAAATATTAAACCTTATATAATATTGCAAGTAACCAGAGAAATCCAGCTGCATAGACCATCAACCTAAATTTAGAGAATTATGTTTTAGTTCTTTAATTATATGAAAATTGAATAGATATCCAAACTCCTTGCTAATACATATTTTGGTTTTAGGTTGTAGAAGAAGATAGTTTAAGTTTGAGAGGAAAGAAGGAGAGGGGCAGGGGTCGATCTTCAAGGGAGTAATTGTTTGTAATCAGGCAAGTTTTCTCTCTTTCTTAATTCTATTATGAAGGTTAATTATATTATTAATTATGTACTACATTTTGTTAGTTATTAATTCTATGTTGGCTAATTACATTATTAAACCGGAACATTTAGTATGCCTTTTAGGTTTATACCCGTTCAGAATTAATCCGATAGGGATTAATTTTGAATAGTCCCCGATTTGGGACTGCTCTTTGAATGCTTTGTCTCATCTAGGATGTGAAGAAATGTATGTGGATCTAGTATTTAAGAAAAATTTGGTATCATTTTCCCTTGTTGTTCCTACGAGTACGTATTGAATTACATGTCCAAAATGATGTGTTTCTAACGCGTACTCGGGGAACTAAGGGGAAATGCTACCGAATTTTTCTTAAATATTAGATTGACATACATTTCTTCACTACTGAGACATAACATTCAAAGAGTGGGATAGGATTATACACCGGCCCTGTGTAAGCCTCAAAAGAGTAATGAATATTTAATTACATTATTTCATTGAAGTGTCAAAATAGTAAGCAAGACATTACTTTAAGTTTATTTTTGATCTCGTGCGTATTTGGTTTTATTTAGAACTAATCAAGTCAAGGCAAGGCGAGAGAAGGGAAGAGAAGCATCATCTCTGGTACGTATGTTTAAATTCATAGTTTATGTAGTGTAGATGCCGCTTGTATGGCTGTATACAAGTCCTGTTGCATGGATGATGCAACAATTAATTGTGAATTTCTTCCATGACTTGCTTTAGAGGGCCCGTTATCAATTGATGATATCTGGAGGGTCTAAAGTATAGATCTGGACATTATCTTTGTTTATTCAAAATTAATAAAATTTGTTGTTCTTTTAAATTGAATGTACTAAGGTGTAGTTAGGATTTGAGTCATGTCACCAAAGTAATCAAGAATGTCATCTATTAATTGTTGTATTTAGATCATGTTTATACAATATCTTAATTATAAATGTATGTCATGATTAGGAGAAATGGAGGGTGATCGTAGTTGGATGTACGGTCCTCGTTACGTGAACAAGCGAATGAATCCCACATTTGTTAAGGGTGTTGAGAGTTTTTTTGAATATGCATTTAGTATTCAAGAAAATATAATTAGTGGTGATTGCATTAAGTGTCCATGTGCCAAGTGTGGGTGTACTAGATGGTTGGATAAGGAAACTATCGGAAAACACCTGATGAAATCGGGGTTCCAACTTTTTTACGAGAAGTGGTTCATGCATGGTGAGGAATATAGCCAAGTGGAACAGAGCCAACCCGAACAGAGTCAACCCGAACAGAGCCAAACTGAGGTGGAGTCGCCAAATGCTATGGTTGACATGCTTCTTGATGCTGCAGGTCCGTCTTTTGAATGGAGAGGCAGCCACCAAGTCCTATGGAGAGTCAATGCTCGAGTGGAAGGAGCGTGGGGCTGCTCCTCGACCACATGACTCCTGGATCAAGCCGGAGTTCTAACCCGGACTCGTCGATCATTGGTGTAGTGATGCTTTTGCCCGTCGGAGCCAGCGGAATGCTTTAAATAGGGCCAATGCTGAAGGGTCAGGGGCCACAACGGGTTCTGTGAACATGCTTGTTCACAAACAACGCTTCGTAAGATTATCTTCATTAAATTAATCTATTTTCATTCCAATTGAATCTAATCGAACTAACCTTAATAATTTTTTTTTAAATGAAATTGTCTTTCAAATTCTTAACAGGAGCAAGAAAAAGGGCGCGAACCTAGATGGTCCGATGAGCTGTTCCAGCCTACCCATACGAAGAAGAAGACGGGAGAATATATTACCGGCAAGGCAAAAGAAGCACAGGTAATAATACTTTCGAATCGTTTTAAAAAATATCATGGTTCCTGTTGTATAACATTTTTGTTATATTTTACAAAATTTGCAGGAAAAATATGAGAGTGCTATGGTGCAGAAGTATGGAGAGGATAGAAACACATGGCCCGCATACGACGGCGACGTCTGGTACTCTACGGGAATATCTGATCAGAATGCCCACGGCGATAACTATGGTCTCGGTGCTTTAGGTAAAATAAAAAGTCACTTTAATTTAAATTTATTTTTAGTTGTGTAAGATAATACTAATTGTCTTATTTTTAATATTTCAGGTAAGACGAGACGCATGTTTCGCTCCAGTGGGTCGAGCAGTCAGTCGCATTCTTCACAGTCATATTCTTCTATGCCGCCGGCTCCGCAGCTCACAGAAGAGCATATCAATATGATATCTACTCGGGTACTTGATAGGATGGAGGATCGGTTACTTGATAGGGAGGATCGGTTACTTGATAGGATGGAGGATCGGCTTATGTCCAGGGTCACCGAGCTTTTCAGAGCTTCTCAGGTACGAAATTCGATATTTCAGTCCAACTTCAATTGTGAACCCTGAATCTTAAATTCTAATTATCTAAACTATTGTTTTAACAATCTCACAGGGAGGTTCGGGCTCGCAGCATGCCTCGAGGCCCGCTCCTCAAGATGACGAGGATGATGATGAGGATGATGATGAGGATGATGATGTTGGTGGTGATGGTACTACTTAGGTTTAGATGTTTATGGTACTACTTAGGTTGTTTATGGTGACGGATTTTGATAGATGTTTATGGTACTTGACATTTCGACATTTATATATGTTTGTATTACTTGACATTACGATTATTATGTTTGATGAACTTTGTTGTATGTTTATGTTTATTTGTATTACTTGATATTATGATATCTATATTTATGTTGTATGTTGGTACGTGTCGTACCAAATATTAAATGGTGCAAATTTAAATAATATAATAAAATATAAAAAACTTGACAGAAGAGTATCAGCGACCGTAATTATTTGTCTCTGATAATTTTTGTATCTGCGATTGTTTCGACTATCAGCGGCCGTTTTTTAGTATCAGTGACCGTGAACTTTGGTCTCAGAAAGTGTTTGCTGACGTCAGAAAAAAACGACAGCGACCAAAAAATATTGGTCGCAAAAAAATTATCAGCGACCGGTGACGTATTATCAGCGACCGGTGACGTCATCAGAAGAGTATCAGCGACAAGGCTTACAGCGACCGGGCTTTCAGCGACCATATTGGGTATCAGCGACCGGCGCCTATATTATCAGCGACCGGTTTTCCGGTTGCTGATACCCCTTTTTGCTGTAGTGATTTCTGACCGGTAACATGCAGCATCGATCACTGGAAAGGACTTCACTTGGTAAACCTTTCGCCTCTCTTCCTAGGAGTGTTCGTCGTTGGGTCCGGTTTAGTCGGTTTTGAACCGAACCGAATTAGCTTGGACCACTACTAGAATCTCCGTTTATACCAACGGTAGTAAAATGCATTTCCAAGTGTGTGAAGGGCTCATGGAAATAAATCGATTTTTCTGACACTATAAAATATTTTCAAGGGGCAGCCCATGGAAAAAGTTACGCATGGAAATATTTCCTGCTTGTCCATGGAAATGTACCATTTTCGTCCTTGGAAAAAGTTTTGCATGACCCGCGACCCGCCAAACAGATCAAAAATAATATTTTATTGAAGGCCCATGGAAATAATCAACCACTTGCGCATGGAAATAAGTCTGAACAAACTGGACAGAGTTTTTCCATGGAATACACTCGGCCATCTCTCCTAATATTATAATCTCTATATATTATATATATATTTTCTATATTTTTTGATGAAAAACTGAGTGAATGGGGAGTTTTCTTATTACTAATAGGTTTCATAAGAATAAGTAATACCTTTCCAGTTTTCTATTTTCTTTTAAAGAAAATACTCCGCGGATCTATTTTTAAATAGATAATTGTCCCATGAATTTTTTATTTCAAATTTTTAGATTTATGATGTGGCATATTTATTATGCCACATATTATGCAAATAAAACATATAATTAATATTTGGAAGATTTATTTTATCATGAAAAGATTTTTCCTTTGTTTGAATTCTAACCAAAAAAACTTCTTGAATTATCTACATAACATAGTCAAATAAAATCTTTTTTTATTTTATTGAACTTAAATGAAACAAAACCTAGTCTTTTTTTCAAAAGAAGAAAAGTACTTTTTATTGTAAAAAAAAAACTACTTTTTTTAGTAAAAAGAATTCTAATTCTACTATTTTTGGTAATAGTAACTCGATCTCAAGTAATAGTCACTTGGTCTCGGGTATCAACTATTATACCTGGCCCTACATTTTATTTGGGCTGGCCATTGGAAATGTTTTGTTTATTCTGATTATAATATTTTATAGTTAAGGCTCATGAAAATACTGGGACAAATGCGCATGGAAATGTTTTACAGCTCCAGTTTATATTATTTTATGCCTGGACATACTTTTTCCATGGGCGGGCCGTTGGAAATGTTTTGTTCATTCTGATAATAATATTTTATAGTGAAGGCTCATGGAAATACTAGGATAAATGCTCATGGAAATGTTTTACTGATCCAATTTATATTATTTTATGGCTGGACATACTATTTCCATGGGCGGGTCGTTGGAAATGTTTTGTTCATTCTGATTATAATACTTTATAGTGAAGGTTCATGGAAATACAGGAACAAATGCGCATGGAAATGTTTTGTTCATTATGATTATAATATTTTATAGTGAATGTTCATGAAAATAATGGGACAAATGCGCATGGAAATGTTTTACTAATACAGTTTATATTATTTTATGGTGGACATACTATTTTCATGGACTGCCGTTGGAAATGTTTTGGTTCCTGGAGACAGCAACATTTGTGTATATTTTAGATCTCCCTTTGAATTGTCTAAATAAACAAATCACAGTTGCAAGCAAGATTTAATTGTGATAAATTGAAACATTAGATTGAAAACTTAAATTTCGATATTTGGAATAACCCAATATATGAAATTTTGATACAAAACATTTTGGCAGCAAGCAATATTGAATTGATAGAAAACATTGTGGCAGCAAGCAACATTGCCTCTTGTGTACTCCTGCAAATGAGGGTGAGTAAAATTAGCTTCAAAATTCAGCAACTAATTAATCATGTTTAACAGTACCAACTCAATCTTGGTGTCTCAATTCCCTAGAATATAACAAAAAAAATATAATGTAAAGTAAATTCAAATGCAAAAAGTAACACATACATGTATTGCTTAACCAATTAATATTCTTGATCGGATTGCTCGGAATAATCGGATTCCCACGAATCTTCTTCATCATTGTGATACTCTTGCTCCATGTCATGATCTTCATCATTTCCGTCCCTCACCATTGATTGTGGTGCATTGATGTTGTTGGTGGAATGGAAGTTGGATCATCCACAAGTTCGAACTCGTCCGCTCCAAGGACCATTCCATCCCAATCAAAATCTCGTGTATTTGGTGTCGAGATTGGATTATCCGGCCTTTCCTCTTGGTAAAATTCGATGTTTGCATCGGCACCCCAATCAGGAAACCTTGTTTTCGGGCTTACTTTCATTGACACCCACCATGGGTGTCTATTTACTTTTTCCGATGCATAAGGTAGGTAACACACTTGGGTAGCTTGAGATGCTAATACAAACGGCTCATAAGTTACAAGTCGAGAAGTATGTTTAACCTCCACAATTCCATGTTCTTGGTCCACCCTTACACCGTTTACTATGTCGAACCAATCACACCTAATGATAGCTACCCTTTGGGCATCATATACTAGCTCTATGACCTCTTGGAGAACACCATAGTAGTCGGTTGGTATGTCATTCTCCGATATCTCTCATTTGATGTGAACACTGCTACTTTGAGTAGCCTTGTTTTGCCCATATGTTTGTGTGTGAAATCGATAACCATTGACTTCGTACCCATCGTAGAAGTATGCTTGTTTGCTAGGTGTGACTCCTGCCATTCGGATGTAGTCATCGCAATCTTCACGAGAATTTAGTACTTTTTTGCGTAACCAATCTGCGAACCCATTTTGACAAACTTTTGGCAAATCATGTGGGCTTGTGGCTACTCCAGAGTTGAGCATGCATGTATCAAACTCTCTGCACAATCCAACATATAAAGAAATTAGATGTTGGTAGGTTATTAGTAGATACCTTTCAATATATTAAAATCATAATAAATTATAAAGATTGTACCCCATGTACTTCTCCGAGATCTCTGGACAATTGAGGACGACATAGGTGTGCGTAGCCTTCCAATCCTCGTCACTGAGAGGCCTCCGTCTTTCTCTGCCCATGGTACAGCCCGGAGTATCAAATATCGATAGATGTACCCGAAGACTCTATGTTAGATTTGTCTACAAAATAGTGGGCGGAAAATGTACCAATTTCTTTGGCAATTGAAGCCTCGACAATTGAACCCTCAACTTGTGCCTTGTTTGTGACTCTCATCATTTGTTCTTTGTTGCACCTGTATTTGCATCAATGGTTTAGGGTTGCACCTATGTTAAGGTGTTGTCCACATCATGGTCTAGAAAGATGGCTGATTGTTCAAACTTTTTATAATGGTCTAAACCCTACCGATAGATTGTCTATTGATGCTTCCGCAGGGGGAGCAATCATGAACAAGGAACCTGACGAGGCTTACAACCTAATTGAAGAGATTGCAATCAACCAACACTACTGGATCCCTGAGCGAAAGAAGTCAACTCCAACACCTGGCATGCACCGAGTAGATGATATATCCATGCTGAGCGCAAAGATCGATGCTTTGCAAATGACACTCAACAAGAAGACCAAGCAGCGAACGGTAGCAGCAGTCAATACCGCAACAGCCTGTGGCTATTATGGAGGAGCGCATGAGATAACCAAATGCAAGAATGTGACGGAAACTGAGGAAGAAATAGAGCAATCAAACGCTATCAACAACAGCTTTCGACCTCAGCCCTCCTACAATTCATACCATCCGAACAACCGAAACCATCCAAATCTCTCATACGAAAACAATCAAAGGCCTGCTGCACCTCAATAGAACTATCAACTACAACCCAATTATCAACCAAGATACAACAATCCTCAACCAAATTACCAACCGAGGCAATACAACCAGCCATAGCAACCTGACATCACATCACTAATGGAGAGATTCCTAGAGAAGCAAGACAAGGCAAACGCCGAAATCGCACAAAAGATTGAATTCTTAACAAACTGCAACAAATACTTAGAAGACCATGTCTCTAAGATGGCAAAAAACGCTCGAGTATTGCACGTGGAAAAGGCAAATTTCCGGGCCAACCGGAAGAAAATCCGAGAGAGACTTGCAAAAGCATAACATTAAGGAGCGGTACAGCTTATCAGGGACCTCCCATGCCCGATCCAACTTCTGATGAGATGCATGCAGAACCATCGCATTCCGAAGAATACGAGCCGCAACCATCGGAGCCGCCCGTATTCGAACTGTAGGCAGACCCTATTGAGGAGCAGAATGACACCGTAGGTGGAGACGAGCGACAAACTGAACCTGAATACATTTCACCACCACCCTACAAGCCACCTCTGCCATTCCCTCCAAGACCAGCCAAGCATAAGATGGAGCAACAATTCGCTAGATTCATGGAGACACTCAAGCAATTACAAGTCACAATCCCCTTCACTGAGGCAATTGCAAGCATACCCTCGTATGCTAAATTTCTGAAGGAGATTCTTTCAAATCGCAGTAGACTCCAAGAATTCTCAACAGTTCCGCTCAATCTGGAGTGCAGTGCGCTCGTGCAAAGCAAATTACCGACAAAGTTGAAAGATCCGGGAAGCTTCTCGATACCATGCACCATTGGCACAACAGATTTTAAGAGAGCTTTATGTGATCTGGGAGCAAGTGTGAGTTTAATGCCTAAGGTAGTATTTGACAAATTGGAATGTGGAGACCTATCACCAACGCAGATTTCATTGCAACTCGCTGATCGATCAATTCGATATCCTGAAGGAATGTTGCTTGATATCCCAATCAAAGTTGGTAAATTCTGGATACCAGCAGATTTTGTGGTAGTTGATATGGAAGAAGACGAGCAAATTTCAATCATCCTTGGAAGGCCATTCCTTGCCACATGTGGAGCAATGATTGATGTTAGGAATGAGAAGATCTCATTAAATGTTGGCAAAAACAAGATGATCTTCAACATGAATGAGACCATTAAAGCCCCCCTGACATTAATCTTGTCTACAATTTGGAAACAGCGGATGAGTATGGCGATGATGAATTGCGACTAGATAAATTGGAGGACATTGGAGAAATGATGTGCGAAGCAGAAATGGAGAGATTGTTCATCTTGCAAGATGACGGTCAAACCCATCCAACCTCCGTGACAACACAAACCGATGATCTGAACAAGAGTCCTAATATCGCAAACAACATGTATTATTCTCTCTTAGCCCTCACACTAATCAAGAACCTACGCGAAGAACTCGATGCAATTTCTCAAAGACTGGATGAGGTCGAATCAGTACTCGGCATGAGTCCGGTATTCGACCCCGGACCTCAAACTCTAACCGACTTCTTCAAGGAGTGCAATGACAACAGGACCACAGAAGACGCTGAAGGCAAACCACCCGACAAGCAACTCGCTTGCATTGTGAGGAGGACATCTGGAAGAAACTGACAAGACAAAAAGTCAAGCTAACGACTTTAAACAAGCGCTTCTTGGGAGGCAACCCAAGGCCACTTTTATATTTTCTTATAATAATTTATTTTTAGTTTATTTAGGACTTTAACGGGGGAACGAATCACATCCACTCATTTTTCATGACCAGGTGAACATGCTAGAGGAAGGGCTCGGTTAAAAACATTGGAAAAGTCAAGAAAATATTCTCTGTTACTGACCGTATCAGCCAATACGGATTACGACAGTGAATACGGAGCAGGGAGTTGGAAGAAAAAGGAAGACAGTAGCGAATACGGCCCGTATCAGCCAATGCGGACCGTATTCAGAGGAAGAGCTAAAGAAACAGTTATCAGGATCAAAAATTTCGGATCAGATACGGACCGTATCAGCCAATACGGTCGTAATCAAGGCCGATCTGAGAAATGAAAACCCATTAACGAAGAGGCGCGAAGTTGGGTAACCGTTCAAAATAGAGGTTTTTCTATTTTTGAACCCTCTCTCTCGTTTCTCTTCTCCTCTTCTCTTCCTCTCTCTATTTCTCTTTCTCCTTTCTCTTCTCCTTCTCCTCTTTCTTGCAAAAACCCGAGCCAACTTCGCATACGCCGCCGGCCACCAAGGAAGATCGTGTCAACCACCTCTTGCACTACCACCAATCGCCAATACGGGCCTTATCCGATCCATACTCGCCGTGAGCACCATCGATCTTCACCATTTGCGGTTCTTCCCCCACTCTCTCTTATTTTTTCGATTTTTGTTTTCAAGTTCTCAATTAGTCTTTTATTTCCTCTTTGCAATTTAGTTTTAGAATTACATTTTCCTTTTCTAGATTTAGTCTAATACCGTAAATCAAGAAAAACACAAAAAAATTAGGTTTTTATCAGTTTACCAGAACCAGTACCAGTCCAATACGGTCCGTATCTGTCAATACGGTCCGTATTCAGTCCTGTACTTGGCCAGATTTCTACCATCACAAGGTCCGTAACCAGTCCGTATTGACCCAATACGGTCCGTAACAGAGACTGGTAAACCCCCGAAATGGCCCCAAAAACACGAGGTCTTCTCAAAGCTTTGACAGGTAGAGGCAAGAAGAAGAGGGGAGAGTCTTCTTCTCAAAATCCACCACCTGAATCACCTGAACAACAAAGCCCCGAATGGAAAGAATTGTCGGACTCTCCTCCACAAGACGAGCAACAACCAATGGAGGGGCAAGAATACGACCCCATGGCCATAAAATTTTTGGAAGAGGACACATGCCAACATCTTCGAAAAAATAGAAGACAATAAGATCATCAACCACAAGGCCATCCATACCGAAACCCTCGTAGAGCTCGGCCTTCTCGCCCAATTCAAAACCCTGGCAAAAAGGGTTCACATCTGGGACTATCTCAACAAGCTGGTTGATGACCCGGTTTATGACGACCTCACCCGCTTGTTGAGATAGGCTGTTTTTGGATGGTCCAGAATGTTCAGATCAAGTGATTTTCGAAAAAATAGTAAAAAAATTTGAAAAAATGTAAAATTTGGTTTGCAAGTACATATTCATTTTATAATCATGTTGAACGGTTCGGATCGACCGTTAGGATTTTGAAAAGTGAAATTTTGAGCCGTAACACGGACCCAATTGGTGCTATGCATAGCACCGTAGCCTCACTCAACAAAAAATATGCTTTTTGTAGGGCATACATGATAATATTTCTTGTTCACCTTGATTGCATGACGTTTTTTTTCATGCTACACATGCTGAGATTTATAATTATTTCAGAGATCAATTGAATAGATCCAGCATTATCGAAGGCAAGAAAACTATGTGATTGCTGCAATTCCTGAAAACCTCATGAATTTCTAGGTATCATTAATTGCTGGTGGCACCATTGAAAATAAAAAGAACCACTACTTTTCAAGTATCTTCTAATGCTATGAATTTGCTCTTCTGTACTGAAATCAAGAGAGTTATGTTTTAATTTATTGCAAATTTTGCAAATGTCCCAGTGAACAGAAACATCATTTGTACCCACAAATTAATGCATCAGCAAATTCCATCACCTTTTGAATGAACGAACGGAAGGGATATTTTTGGCATTTTCCAAAAATAAATTGAACATCTAACGGTTTGGATCGACTGTTTGAACTTTGGAAATCAGAAAACCACTTGGTAGCACCGGAGGGCTAGGAACAAACGTTTTGATATTAAAACGTTTGTTCCTAGGTCATGGTGCAACCAATTGGTTTTCCGATTTTCAAACTTCAAACGGTCGATCCAAACCGTTAGATATGATCTCTATAATAAAATGGGCTTGGAGACTAAATTTTACATTTTTTGGAATTTTTTTACTATTTATTAAGTCAGTTTTAAAATCGTTTGGTTGAAGAATTGTTTTAGAGTAAGGAAAACACACGAACTTAGATATAACCTTTTGCTAGCGTGCAATGTCTTGTGGGGGCAATGCTCGATATCATTAGGCAACGGGTATCATTGCACCCCCTGATCGCAGTACTTGGAATATATCGTGTTGGAGCTATCAATTCGATTTGCACGGCACGGGGTGATATTCTATCCGTACTATTATTATATTAATTCCTACACAAAGTACTCACGTACTGGACCCCGATTTGGATATGAATATAATATTCTCCTTGTATTTTATTTTGGGTATCTTTGCATGTTGGTATAATAGATTAATCGCATCATGACATCTATTATTTATATTTTTCTTTTAATAGTTAATAAGTTAGGGTATTTATAATAAATCATGTGCATATAAATTATCGTTTCCAAAATTGTACGTAAATATTGAATGTACAGAAATGGCTATAACCGAGTTTCTTTTATTCGTATTAACAGCTACTCTAGGAGGAATGTTTTTATGTGGTGCTAACGATTTAATAACTATCTTTGTAGCTCCAGAATGTTTCAGTTTATGTTCTTACCTATTATCAATAATTAAAAGTGCTTTGACCGTAGAGGATCCCTGAAGGGATAATTCTGGGTCACATACTGGGCGATTAGTCGCTCACCCCACACGTTGTTTCGTGGGTTTTCAGGTACAGAGACTGGCGATCTGCAGCAGGAGTTGCCAGGAGCTGTCCCCGATGACCACGCCGTTTGATTTTATGTTTTTAGGGCTTTTGGTTAGGTTTACGAGTTCCGATGTTTTTTATTTGTACATTGGACTCGATAGATCATGTATCCCTTTCTTTAGATCGTGTTTTATTTTATTATGATGTGGATTGTATGGACATTATATGTGTATGTTTGTTTATTGATGCTATGACTTGTGCTTTTGTATGTTATTTCACGCTTCCGCATTTATTTTATTATTTGTTTGTTTAGCCTTGCGTGTTTATAGAGTTAATAAACACGAGGCGAGGACTGATCACACCTTAATCCGGAATTTCCGGTTTGGGATGTGACATTATTCTTTAGAAAAATGTCAGTCTTCTAATTAGTTGGTTTCCAAGGACAAATGAGTAATTTCTCTACTTCTGATGCTAACACAAGCATATACGTAAATGTCACTGTATAAGCATCAGAAGTAGAAAAATTACACATTTGCTCTCGGAAACCAACCAATTAGAAGACTTATATTTTACTGTAACTTGGTGTATATTTTTCCTTTCTTTAATAAAGAGTAAAATGGATATTTTGTGAATTTAAAATGAGTTATAATAGAAACAACAATAAAATAGGTAAATTTGTGATTTTTTCAAAATTAGAAGGGTAAATCTGATATTATGAACTTTATGGGGGAATACGTAATTTCAAGTTTTTGAGGGATATACATAAAATCCCCCATCTATAGAATATTTTAAAAGAATAATGATTTGGTCTGTAAAAGAAAATTGAATTTTATCTAATACATGGTTCATCTATTTTTCGCTCAGAAAGGATGATTCCTATATATATGTTTGAAAAGTGAAATTTGCAGGAATTTTAAAACAAAACAAAGGATGAACCATGTGCTGGACGAGAAATATGTGAAATCTTTTTAACACAATTAATTTGCAGCCCTTCTCTCTCCAGATTCACAAAACTTAAAATATTAAAATCTATTACGGAAGTTTGACATCGCAGAAAAGAGAGGAAAAGAAGCCACCGCCTAATTAAGTTCACCTTAACCTGAAATTTAGAAGCCTTGAAAATCAAAATGTATTCATTATTATTTGAGAAAAGGTACTGTTTCCCGACCTTCGATCCCCGGAAAATCCCCGACGCGCTTTCAAACGGATTTTAACTGTCCACGTGGTCCCACTCCGACCTTCCTTATTTAAAACTTTCTTTCTTTAACGTGATTTTTGTTTATTGAATTTCCCATTTCTCTCTTTCTCCTCCGTTCTCAGCAAAATGTAAACAAATTCGAGCACCGCTCCAGCTCCGACCACCACCTCGTCCATCGCCATGGGACGCCGATGCGGTCTCTACTCGTACTTGTTTCCGCTGCCGCCTTAGTCGTTTCGATCTACAGCCGAAGGCCCTACCACGTGGCAGCGAGGCATCGCTTGCCCGCCGATGCAAGCTTCTCTCTGCGTTATTCGAGGAGCTACTCAATGGAACTGATAGATTTCTCCCACACGACACTTCCCTCTGTCTCCGCGAGATCCAGCTGGTGCTCGAACGGTTTAAGGCACTCCTGGCCGATTGCTCAGGTCGCAGCTGTATGAGATTACTCCTCCAGTCTCAAATTGTTGCTTCCGAGTTTCACTAGATAAATCTCGAGCTCAGTAGATATTCTTCCCTTTCCTGAACTTGAAAACAGTGATGACGTACAAGACCTTTCTGATCTTGCAAAGCGGCAGTGTCAGTGATCTCGACCAGCCGTCAATCCAAACGAAGAAGACTTAAAATCTGATGTGCTTAAGCTGATACAGCAGGTGGAGCGCGAGATTGTACCAGACAGGTTGAGTCTTGAGTCAATTTTTCAGAGATTGGATCTGGACGATTCTATCAGCTGCCGCGATGAGATGGAGTGCTCGGAGAGGGAAATTGGAGACCTCATATGTTCCTGACTATGATTTGGGCTATAATAAGCCTGATACTTGCAGATTTTCTTTGTTTTGGAACAATAGCATTTCATTTCTTCTTTGTTATGTAATTTGAACATCATCAATGTAGTTTTGTCATTGTACTCGACAATTTAAAATCAAAATTACCCAAGCTTCATTCGAAAAAACTGTAACTGTGATTAATGTTAAATTACTCGGTGTGTTGTTAGGCACTTCACAGTTGAAGTGAGGTATACATTCATTTGCTGCACTTAATATAACAACAAATAGAAAAAGTCAATGGTACCATCATGTACCAATTACTTTTTTGGTTTTACTGGCACAATTATAAGAGAATTAGGGAATGTACCACTAGAGAATTTTCAGTACAATTTGTTGAACGAAAGTCTAAGAAGAATGAACATGATATATTTGAAAATATATCACCATTACCATACTACTAAATGACATCTGTAATTTATGTATATTGCAGACATAGCAATTCATTGTCCTTAAGGAGTGTAATGGGGGCTGCATCTATTCTTAATCTTCTGAACTTGTCTCGATTTCGGTGGTCTAATAGTAAATTAAAAGAAGAGGTACAATCTGCAGCATTTGAGCTTGTCTCATGGTTTTGAGGTTTTGATCAAGGTGCTCATTCTCTGGCTTAGTATTATCTCTTCACAAATTTATTTGAAAATAAATTCATAACTTCTGGCAATGGGTCATTAAATCATCAAGCTGGTCGAAAGTAGCTGTCGTTCTATCAAACAGATAGGGACATTATTGAAAAGGAAGCTTTTGATAATGTTGAACTTTTCTTTTGTTAATGCATGTCTTGATGAAAAAACGATCTAAGAGAGATTTTAGGCATCTTATGTTAATCAACAAAAAACTAGGACTAAGAAGCAAAAATCACCCACTTTGCGATCCTAATTATTTCACGAACTTTGCGATCCTAATTATTTTGATTTTTTTTTAAGTTGCATGTTATTTCCGGGTCTGTTTATACTGGTTCATTACAGGATTCTTACACTAGATTTACGGGATTCATCGCTAGAGTGTATATAGCATGGTTTTGGGTTCAATTCACCACTAGGTAGTCTGCCAATCGCTAGAGTGTATATAGCATGGTTTTGGGTTCGATGTGACAATTTATTAACTTCTCTCTGTCTTTGTTGCTCGTGAATTGTTTGATTAAATTCTTCAAAGATTTTGGCTAGCATTTCTACAACAAGTAATAGCCTTACTGATATATTATGCATCCTCTTAATTTAGAGAACATTAATAAAATTAAGTGTTATTGTGCAGGTTTGTTGTAGATAAGACCGTGAAATGGGATCATTTAATGATCCTTACGCTTTGAGATCTGTTTTAGAGTTGCCTGCAGTCTGATCCGATCTGGTAATATTTAGAGTCTGATCTGATCTGATCTAACAGATCAGCTGTCGATTTGGTCTGTTTTGTAAATTTTTTATTTTTTAATTTAAATTTTCATAATTTACTAATAGGTTTACATGATCTATACAGTATTCTATATGATCTATCAATCAGGTTTAAAGGATCTGTAGAGTATTTTACAATATCTATTTAACATTTTTACATGATATATGCAATAGTTTACATGATTTATGCATTGTTTTTCTTTTCTTTATTTTACAGGATCTGTTTAACAGTTTTACAAGATATATGTAATAGTTTACATGATATATGCAATTGTTTTCACATGTCTCGTATTATTTGAATGTCTGTTTTTATTTACATCATTCGACATGTAAATTTTGTTGATTTTGCCAATGATTTATAGGATTTTGCCAATAATTTACAGGATTAGGATTTGAAATGCATTAAACTATTATATGATATACTTAACAGTTTTATATGATATGTCAGTTATTTTACAGGTTTTAAGAAATAGTTTTGTAGGATGTATCAGTTATTTTACAGGTTTCATTCAATAGTTTTTCAGGTTTCATGCAATAGTTTTATAGGATATATCAGTTATTTTACATGTTTCATGCAATAATTGTATATGATGTATATTTTACAGGTTTCATGCAAAAGTTTTATAGGATGTATCAATTATTTTACAGTTTTCATTCAATAGTTTCTCAGGTTTCATGTAATAGTTTTATAGGATGTATCAGTTATTTTACAGATTTCATGCAATAGTTGTTCAACTATTTTTTCAGAATTCTGCTAATGATTTACATGATTGTGACTTGAAGTTTTTATTAATTTGTTGATATCATTTTTTTCTTTCAGCTAAACCTGCTTGGAAAGATGTTTGGTATTATTGAAGAGGTGTGCCCAAAGCAGGAAGAATGATCAATGGAATGTGCAATTTTTATTTTGCGCTTTGTCTACAACCTGATCACCGAGATGCCTCTAACTTTCACCTAGGTAGTTTTTATAGTTTGCTGCTGTTAGTATTATAGTTTACATCTGCGAATTTTACAGTATTGAAGTTTTATAGTTTGTACATGTTAGTTTTATAGTTTCAGGTGTTAATTTTACAGTATTAAAGTCTTATAGTTTGCATGTTAGTTTTACAGTTTACATCTGTGAGTTTTATAGTATTGAAGTTTTACAGTTTGTATATTTTAGTTTTATAGTTTTAGGTGTTAATTTTACAGTATTGAAGTCTTATAGTTTGCATGTTAGTTTTACATATTACATCTGCGAGTTTTTACAGTATTTAAGTTTTATAGTTTGTATATGTTAGTTTTATAGTTTCAGGTGTTAATTTTACAGTATTCAAGTCATATAGTTTGCATGTTAGTTTTATAGTTTACATCTGTGAGTTTTACTTTATTGAAGTTTATGAAAAAAACTTATATCCAATTTATAACGTTGTTTATTTTGTTTTTTTGCAGGATGATATTTCGAAAGAACTTGTGGTTTTAGCGATGAAGTTTCTTACTCATCCAATTTATAATGTTATTTATTTTGTTTGTTTGATGGTTGTGAACAATTAAGCTTGTTTATTGAAGTTTTGTTTATGCTTGTGAACAGTTATGGGTGGTAACAATTATTGTGGTTTGAACAGTTATGGATGGTAACACTTATGGGTGGTAACAGTTATGGGTGATGACATCTTACAGTTGTTAGTTGTGGTTTTGAACAGTTGCTGGTTATAGTTTATGGTTTTGAACAGTTAATTTTGTGATTAGTGAAATTTTATAGTTTGTATATATTTTTTGGATACCATTTTACAGTATTGAAGTTTTGCTGTTAATATATGTTAGTTTTATAAGTTACATTTGCTAATTTTACAGTATTGATGTCTTTGTAGTTCCCATATGTTATTTTATAGTTTGCATCTACTAATTTACAGTATGTAAGTATTATTTTACATGATATAGATCGATATACAAATATTAATAATTGAAGAAAAAAATTACGTAAAAAAAAATACGAAAAAAATAAAAAAAAAATTTAATTTTAATTTTGAAAAAAAAATTTAATTTTGCACAATTTTAGGTGTTATTTGTAAATAACTACAAGTTTGAGAAGTGGTTTGTTTTTGAAACCTTCTAGAAGCCGTCAGTTTTTCAAGTACAGCCGGAAGTACAGTATTTTTGCTGTTTGCAACTAACTTGTGGACCACTTCCAACTAACTTGGATTGTTAGATTTTTAAACTACTTATTATATATGATTTGTTGTTGAAGTTACAGTATTTGTTATAGAGTTTTACAGTATTCGCGCAAGTCAAATGACAGTTTTTTTTGGAGAAAAACTGGGAAAGGAAGTTTGGGGACAATTAGTCGCTTCCTTATTATTTCCCCCTAAAGTTATATTAGAGAAATCAGCATGTGTGCGTTATTTTTGTCAATATGTTTCCATGAATTCATGGTACAGTATTGCTCTTTTTTTTCTCCAGTTGCGGATCTAAAGTCATTCAAAGGGTGGCTAAGCTACCTTTATGATTTTAAAATTTTAGTTATGTATAATTTAATTGAATTTTATTTTCTTAGAACATTTTATATAGTCCAGCCTCTATCATAAAATATCATATGTTTACTTATAATTTAGTGGTTAGAGCTTATTTGTGATTGTGGAGAACTTGCACTACTAGAATCTCCAGCAATAGCAACGGCAGGAAACACTCCATTAGCAAGCGCTACGCTTGCTACAAGTCCGGAAAACTCCATTAGCAAGCGCTTCGCTTGCAAATACTACTGTTGTAGTAAGCCCCAATGCAAATACTCAGTTTCAGACTTATTCCAAGGGCTACGCTTGCTAATACGCTGCCCTCGACTATCCGCAAGGGCAATGGTTGCAAATAGCACGCTTGCAAATACCTTGGTTTGTGGCGCCCAAACTGAGTATTAGCAAAGTTATGCAGCGTAGGCCCCACCGAATATTAGCAAGGATATGTAGCGTAGGCCCCACTGAGTATTAGCAAAGATATCATTTGTGGGCCCCACTTATTATTGGCAAGGATGTCCCAACTGATTATTAGCAAGCGTATCTGGCGTGGGTCCCATCGGTTTATTAGCAAGGCAAGCGTTAGTGGACCCCACCTGAGTATTTGCAAGGTTAGCCTGCATGGGCTCCAGCGGGTTATTAGCAAGGTTAGCATTAGTGGACCCCACCTTACTAATTGCAAGGCAAACCAGCGTGGGTCCCACCTGATATTTTGCAAGGGTAGGGATAGCGGGCCCCATAAGTTTTTTTTGCAAGGGTAGGTATTGTGGGTCCCACCCGATTATTTTGATCATATTTCTCTTGATATTCCGATGCAATTAACTAATGCCAACATATCAGCAGCCCTTTCTCTAAAATTATCCCATTTCCTACCCGGTACCATCCCAATAATCTGATATATTTTCCATTGAAAGAAATAGCCAAAACATAGAATAACACTTTCAAATAACCATAACATAACATAATACCTTAACATAACATAACATAACATAACATAACATAACACCTTCAAATTAACAATGACAGTATTAAAATCAAGCATGTACCAAGCATGCAATTGTACCAAAAGACCAACTGTATTATAACATTACAGCCATAGATATATAAACATGTACCTATACCCCAAAATATAAGACCCATCAACAAAAATTTACAGTAATAGCTACATCCCCTATGCTGTTCTTGTAGAAATCCAAAATCTATAGTTGTATGTAAAAGGTTGGCAATACCCCAGACTATTAATGCGGGTTGTTGTTCGAGTTGTCTTGCCCGAACCATTCACTCATTGACGCGGCCCCTAAAAGGTTGGCCACCTCTTGTCCAGAATTTGTTTTTAGTAGTGCTTGGAATCCCCCCGCCTGATTTGATGTTGGCAGCAAAGATGGTAGACCCTATGTATACCACATTTCCATGGCCACCAAGTTAATAGTGTTCTTACATTATAAGCATTGAAACAAACCCTCGATGAAGTTGATTTTGCCCACATGTTTAGTGTATTCACTCAAATCAATAAAAAATATAGCAAAATAGATAGTTTGCACAATAATCTCAGTTCCTGAGAGTGGCCATCTCCATCAGAGGGGCTCCGTCCTGAGATTGAGGTAGATAGGTGGAATCCTGACCCTAGTCATTAAATATGCAAGCGCAATGTTAGCATTTGGAGAGCACAATATTTGATCATAGACTAACATTAGAATGATTAAGTTTTTAAATTGAAATATGTCACCTGTAGAGTTTGCATATTCCCCATCACCCCCTCATACAGTGCCTGAGAGCTGTAGATTTGTGCCTATGTTAAAAATGTGCAAGAAGATAGGTTAGGACTAGGATGTAGAATGGTATCAGATCAGTGTTAAAATTGCATAATTTTTAATTTATATCGTACAAATCTAATAGGACAAAACTATCAAAGTGCAATAGTAAGCGTCATAGTCATTTTGCCCCCAATTATCCCTTCCTTTACCAAATTATCAACTTCTTATATACACTGATCCACAATTATCCCTTTATTTTTACCAAATTATGATATGCATTTTGCTTGTTATGCACATTATATATTATATGGTCAATTGGTCAGGGATATTTGGGGTGGTTGACTAGAAGTCTTGTAGATAACACATTTTGTTTTTAATAGATAGACAACCATTAGGAAATAAAATAACTGCAATTTGCTATCATGAAAGACAAGCCCAATTCAGCAACTTTTCCCAAGTTGATTATCTTTGCCCCCAATTTTGGTCAAAGTTAGAGTGAAACCCCTATGAGCTCTATACCCGTGTTGGACCTGTTTAAACAGCGGTGTATTGTCCACAAGTTCTTTTTCGTATTTGAATCTCACTCATTCAAATACCAATGAAAATAAAGGCAATAGCAAGTAAAATGGCCAGAGGCTGTGCCAATCTGATGTATTCAAATTTTCAAATATTTATTAATGATTTTTTTCATCATGTCAGGGGCTGTGCCAATCTGATGCATACGCGATTGGGTTTCGGCTTGTATGTGAGGTCAGCGCATTTTCTTAGTTTGTTGTTCTTTTTTTCTGTCATTATGTGCTCAATTCCTATATATATCTTGTCAGTCCCATGAATGTAATTATGCCTTTTAGTCCTTATTATGTCAAAATTAACATTTTTATAATTGAATCTAATTTGCTCATAACAGTGGGCTTGCAGTAGGGAACCAAATACATTTAAAAACAATTGTAGATTAACAAACCAACAAACAAAAACCTCACAAACATCATTCAACAGATATGGAACGGTTACATGGATAAAACAGCATACAACATAGAGTAACAACATAAACAAATAATATATAAAAACAGTCACAGTTATGAAAACCAAAAACATCAAATACTAACAAAGAAATTACGCCATCCCTAGGGTTATAATAGTAAAAAAGGTTACTTTCAAACCAAACTAGTCCTCTTGACCCTCTCGTGGGCGTCTCTTCTTCTTATCAGGGAAGTATCTGACCCGGTGCCTGTTATTCTTTTTGTCCACATTTTTCCAAACCCTCTTGCTTCTCCTCAGTCCCAAACTCACAGGCTCTCCTGGTGGGCCATAAGGGTAACCGGGAGGGCTCTCTTTATACCAATCCACTTCTTCGTCCGAAGAGCCAATTTCATGCACTGGAGGATCTGGTACTCGCCATTCAGAGCCATCTCCGGGCTCCTTCACCACTGGCCTATTATAGATTATGACCTCTTTATCGCCTTGCGCATTATTAGGATTTACATGATTCGGATTTGGAGGATTAGGATTATTGTTTGAAGGGTTAGGATTAGGATTAGCATTTTCCATTCTATTAATCGTTTTTTTTAATTCTAATCACATTTTTTATTTTGTGTTTGTTGCAGAATGGAAGATTATGGTGGAGAAGACAGCCAACAGTGCAGCAATTAAATAGTAGAAACCATAAACCCTTCATTGCCCAAAGAATTTGCACAGCCACCCCTTCACATGCCCTTGCCATGCACCTCTTCGCCAGAAATATAATGCTCTTTTGTGTTAAGCCAACCAAAGTGAACTGAATTAATGCTTCTCTTTTGTTATTAATGAGTACACATTAAATTTTTGGTTTCACATTGATGAATTAGTTTCATTTATGTAATATCAGATACCTTCTCTTGGTTACATATCAGATTCCTTCTCTTTAAATTTCGGGTTTCATTAAAGCAACTTGACTGTTGTCATTTATATTACTATTTCGCATTTAAGGGAATATCAAATATAATATATGGGGCTAAATTCTTATTATTGTATATGGTACATAATTTTTCAGCAAGTGTTAAAAAAATAACAAAAATCAGCCAAAGGGCGGTTTTGAACCAGTGACCACTAAGATATGGACCCCTTTGAACAATTTTACAGATATTGTCTCATAATATAACAAAAATATATAAACCGAAACTTAAAAAACATTAGCAATGGTGTCTCATGCGAATGGTTAGGACTTTTACAATAAAAAATATAAAATGAAACAATTGCAACGGTGTCTCTTGCAAAGAGTTAAGACTGTTACATAAAATAATATAAACCAAACCTAAAACAACATTAGCAACGGTGACTCATGCAAATAGTTTTCACCTTTATAATTAAAAATTATAAACTACAACTTAAAAACATTAGCAACGGTGCCTCTTGCTAATAGTTAGGCATTTTACATTAAATTAATATAAACTGAAACTTAAAAACAATTGCAACGGTGTCGCTTGCAAATAGTTAGAGCTTTTGGAATATAATAATATAAGAAATAAACTTTGAATCATTTGCAACGGTGACTCTTGCAAATAGTTAGGGCCTTCACAATAAAATAATAAAAACACATCTTAAAAACATTTGCAACGGTGCCTCTTGCAAATAGTAATGTCTTTAGAATATAATAATATAAAAAAGAAATCCAAAAACAATTGCAACGGTGCCGCTTGCAAATAGTAACACAATTCACAATAAAATAATATTTGCCGTGTTTGGGGTGGGTATTATTATTTGCAAGGGCCAATAGGAGACATTAGCAAGGGGATCCATCACATATTTGCAAGCGTGATTACTTGCAAGGGCCTCCCGTTGTAGTTATATAAATTTAATCAGAAAACCAAAATCTTTTGCAACGACCCTTCCTACACTTGCAACAAACACTTGCTTCCCTTGCAGTTACCGGAAATTCTAGTAGTGTTGAGTTCACTTTTCACTCACTACATATATATGCATTTTAATTTTTGGCCCCCCCTATCAAGATTTTCTAGTTCTACCCCTGTAATTTCCTCTTTTCTTTTGCTTTGGTTGGGTCACAACAACCATTGATGGCTTAAAGTGGAGCTTGCTTATTATTGATTGGAAACTTAGCCAAGAAAAATGATTTTGATGAAACATGTGGTGCCATGAATCATGTTAAGATGGTGATTTAGTGCAATACTCTAATCTCTACCAATGAGTAATAATCAGATGGTTACTGTTCAGAGACTGTGCCTTCTCCTACTTCAACAAGGATAGGACAATGGCTTCTTTGAGGCAGAGGAGTCAAAAGTTTGTGTTGGCCGAGTATGGTACAGCAGGTGGTACCATGAATGCCTTAATTGATATTTTGCAAGAGATCAATACTGGATTGCTTTTGCTATCAAGTTTTTGTAATATACAGAACTTTATTAGGGGCTCTAGTGCATAAATGTGAATCACACAATAAATTGCAATAATTGAGATTTGAGTTTTTTGTACAGGCCTAGTTCTGAATAGTGATGGGATTTGGCAAATTTTAATATGATACTAGAGAAACAGGTTCTTGGAAATCCATTTTACTTGAGAAATATGACATTACAGGGTCAGTGGAGTTATGTCTTCTCTTTGGAAAGACATTTTAAAACAAAGACCATTGGTTGAGGTAAGTATCAGTTGGAAATTAAGTTGGTAATGATTTCACTGTGAAATTTTGTTAAGGACAGGTGGATTGGTGATACTGCACTACTTTCTGTTTATCCTCACTTATTTAATATTGTGTATAATCAAGATGTTTAGTGTATGAAGTGTTTCAATCTAATTGGCTTCACATAGAATTGCCAAGACAGTTGACTGGGGTATACCATAGAGAATGGTGTGCGATGTTACATGGTATTTCATGTTTTGTAAGGGCTAATTTGTTAACTTTGTTGGCTTGTTATGTGTTGTCAGTACTCTTGGTATGAACTTTTTTATGCAGGCTAGTTATTGTTTTTTCAGATTTTAGTACTTTTAGTTTACATGGTATTTTGCTTATTACCTTGGTTTAGATTTATTTGTAATCAATATGTTATTTTTGTTTGGTACCAGAGAGGTGGTACCAATTGAGATTGTAATTGTTTTCTTTTAATAGAAAATTGGTGGAAGAAACAAAGCATGCACATGGAGAGGGATATATAATTCTACTATATAGTAAGTCAACTCGAGGCAGATCTGAGGTGCATTAATTTTATTTTGTGTAATCTTAATGCCAGCCTTACCAACTGCTCTGCTCATTAACTCAATGTAGATCTCGAGGTCTATTCACTTCATTTGTTTATACCCTAAACCCTAAATCCAGCTGCTCGAGTTGCTCTGGATAGGGAAGTCAACTTCCCCATCTTACGAGTTACGAATTAGGCTACGTACTTAAATAAGTCCTATGCAAGCAAAAACAGTTGACTTTATCAGATCTAGTGATCTAGTTAGGCCCTATAAATGCGCGTGCCTGTCCCTATTTTAAAAATAAAGAAAAACAATCCACAGATGTATCATGCATGTGACATCATGGACGATGCTTTCAGATGGTTGTCAGCTTTCTCACTTCTTATTGAGGAGAACGGAGTAGGTCGGATGCCCGTCGGACTTACTTTTAGGTTCAACGAGCACGAAGACCTTCTGATCTAATTTAAGATTGTGCGCACAAACATTGAAACAAACACGCACGAATTGTAAAGCATTCCGCACGAATCTTAAAGAAAATCGACGGTGATTAAACCCATCGAACCTACTCTCAAGTGCTTATTGAGGTATGCCCATTTTTTTTATATTTTTTTTATAAACTATAAATAAAAAAATAATTTTAGAGAACTAATTTGATTGGTTATTTTTTTTATAAAAACTATTAGTACCGAATTTGCTATTCAGCACCGAAATGTTCTTCGTTTATGTTGCAGTTTATGCTGAAAATTTGTGAAATTTTTCGGTGCCAAATAGCCAAAAAGTGTTGATACCAAATAGACTATTTGATATTTATGGTTTTTGTAAAAAAAAAAAACAACTAAGTTGGTTCTCCAAAATCTGTTTTTCTATTTATGGTTTATAAAAAAAATTCCATTTTTTTTCATCTACTTGAGTTTAAACTAGAGGTGTATTTACTAAAAATATTTTTTCTACAGTATTCTCTTTAGTAAATATAAAAACTAATGAATACTAAAAGAAATATGTAATATTGTTTATTTATAAGATAAATTAGTTAATTTCTTTGGTTTTTGTATGTTTATTAATGAGGAGGGTTCCAATACCTCATGTATTTCATATATATCTCATCATTCCTCGTATTTACTATCTTTATTTTCAAAGTTCAAACCAGCGTTCTAAATAGCTAGCTATAGGAGCGCTATAGCTACGCTATAGCTTTTTTGGACCATAAAAGCTAAGCTATAAGGTAAAAGTGCGCTAATTCAGCTACGACCGCTATAGTTGTAATAGCTGACCGCTATTACCGCTATGCGCTACGCGCTATTGCTACCGCTATGCTACATGAGCTTTTGTTCTTATTTATGATGCTACATAGTCTGCTATGATAAGTATTCTAAACCAAACTATGTACTTATGTTCCTATTTGTGATTTAGTCTCTTATTCTATATCAGAAAATATTCAAATATTAATTATTTCTTTTGCTTGCTCTTTGTCTAGTATTCACTTGTAAAATATTGCTGTTTGTTTCAATTGAAAGCTAATTTTGATTATTATAATATATAAAATGTTCAAATAAGTATACTTACTTCATTTCACTTGTAAAATTAATTATTCTTTGTCTATTATAATTTGTAATACTATCAAGTATGAACTATTAAATAATGTTATCTTGTAGATCTTTTTTTTCTTCTTATTTGCATAATTGAAAAAAATATAGACTTAGATTAATTATCATTTGATTGTTACTCCAATTTTCTAATATTGATAATGTTGATAATTAGTAGAAATATAGAATATAAATTTTAAAAAGAAAAAAACGCTATGTATGATAGCTTTCGCTATAGCTACGCTATTTGCAATAGCTTTTTTTTTTGTCTCCCCGCTATGCCGCTATAATCGCTATTTAGAACCTTGGTTCAAACTGTTGATCCGAACTGCTCAATATGATATTCATACTAAAATATGTTTGGAGATGAAATTTTATGATTTTTGAAGTTTTTTTACTATTTTTTAAGATAGATAAAAAATTATTGTTTCTGGACCGTTCAAAAACAGTGATTTTGTACCTATCTAAAAGAAATATAAAAAGAAAAATTCAAAAATTATAAAATTTAGTCTTCGAGCATATTTTAATATGAATATCATGGTGAACAGTTTGGGTTTTGAAAACGAAGATATAATATGTGAGACATAATGAGGTATGAAAAACATGAGGTATTAGAACCCTCCTCTTTATCAATCAGGTTAATTGGAACAATTGGAAGAGAATCTCTTCTGTATTTTGATTAGGTTATCAAATTACTGGGTTTGATTTCTGATATAAAAAATCAATAACTATTATGGTGAAAAATATTATAAGAAAATTTAAAAGCGAAGTATCGTAAAAGATTAAAAATGAAGTCAAACAATAAAAGTGAGCTCTTTGTCTCTTGGAGAAGCCAGGAGGCGGATATACCGATACACTCCTTGGGCAATTTTATAAAATACCTTCTTATAAGAACCATCAAATAAAATATTCTTCTTTTCTAAAATTATTAACAAAATATTTTTGTGGACTCTAATTTTCCCCTTCCTTCATCTCTCCTCCTTCCTCCCAATTACTCTCTTCCCCTCCCTCAAATGTTGAATATAATAAGAAGTATACAAAAATCAAAACAGGAACCAGCTAACAAAAATTATGCTTTTTGTAGGGCATACATGATAATATTTCTTGTTCACCTTGATTGCATGACGTTTTTTTTCATGCTACACATGCTGAGATTTATAATTATTTCAGAGATCAATTGAATAGATCCAGCACTTGTTATCGAAAAAAAGAAACCTATGTGATTGCTGCAATTCCAGAAAACCTCATGAATTTCTAGGTATCATTAATTGCTGGTGGCACCATTGAAAATAAAAAGAACCACTACTTTTCAAGTATCTTCTAATGTTATGAATTTGCTCTTCTGTACTGAAATCAAGAGAGTTATGTTTTAATTTATTGTAAATTTTGCAAATGTCCCTGGGAAAAGAAACATCATTTGTACCCACAAATTAATGCATCAGCAAATTCCATCACCTTTTGAATGAATGAACGAAAGGGATAGTTTTGGCATTTTCCAAAAATTGGGAGGATTGGTGAACAGGAGATATGTATGAGCTATCTTTATTCGAAGGGTGATGGAAAGAAAGTAAGAAACATCATTTGTTCCCACAAATGTCTGTTATCCTGGAACAGAAACATCATTTGTCTATCTTCATATATCGGATGGTTTATGCAAAATATCTCATTGGAAAAAGGAACTGTTTTTTTTTTTTTTTTTTTGTTATAAAAACCTTTTCTGTGCTTGATTCTAGAACTATACATCATATACTGCCTTTTGATCTATCGTTTGCTAATCACATGTTCTCATTTTTCATTAAGTGAAAAGTGGTGGTTATTTAGGTGGAAGGGACCTTAAAGCGGTATGGCATGCCAGAAATGTTCTCCAACAAGTGCCACAATGGGTGCTGGTCTTGGAAAGGTTAGCATTACTACAAGAATTTGAGAGTATCTGTGAGAGGGTAAGAAATAACTATTAGCAAGAGTAAACCAACAAAAAATACTATTTCGAAGTATATCGTTATCAGTTGATAGGAGTATCAGAATACTTACGCTATTAAGCGCTTTTATTCTCATATGGATAAAACAAAAAGAAATTCTTGTAGTTACCATTATTATAACATCATTTGGTATTTTAAACATTTTGTTGCTATTGGGCTAAATTTTATCGCAGCATTGTTATCATCATCATAATGAGTTGACTCTTCCACACAAAGTGCTGAGGTGTCTCATAAGTCATAACAGTTGAGGAAGGAGGAAGGAGGCTAAGACCTGATAGGCCTGCTAATGGGCCGGGCTCAAGCCCAAACTTGGATAAGCACTGTGTTTTTAAAAATAACTCAAACTCGGACTCGGTCCTGTCCGAGAAAAGCTCAGACTCGAACTCGACTCCGAATAAAGCCCACATGAAAACTCTGAAAAAACATAAACTCGGTTGGTACAAGGATAGGCGTGCAAATGGGTCAGATATTATCCAACCGTATCCGCATCCGTATCCAAAAATTAGACACGGATATCTAATATTTGAATATTTGTGCGGATATGGATACGGATATGGTTTTGAATTTTAATTATTCGTATCCGAATAGTAGATATATACCATATAGTTTACTACATATTATAAAAATATTTATGCATATATCAATGGATATTCGATATCTGATCCGTATCCGTCTAATATCCGATCCGAATCCGTATTCATAAATTAAAACCGGATACGGATATAGTTTTACCACTATCCGATCCGTATCCGATCCGTTTGCACCCCTAGATAAGGACCATTATATGACTGGTGTGCTGCTAGAAGTCAAAACAGCTCTGTCAATATCTTTACTCCATGACCAGAACCAAACTGGTATTTTACTAAGCACCCTAGTTTAGCGCAAAAAAAAATAAAGAAATTACAAATAAGAAAAGCAAAACCAATGATATACTTCCTCTTTCCATGAGGTACTGGTACTAAACAAACTATGTTTCATCTTAGTTTCAAAACAAATTGAGGAGCAAATGATCAAACAAACAAATACCCAAAAATTCCAAGTTTGTACTGCAGCCTATTATGCAAACAAATTGAGCAAATTATCAAACAAACAACTACCCAGAAATTCCAAGTTTTGAAATGCAGCCTATTTATGCAAGTTCAACAAATTAAACACTTTTGCAAAAACAATTGTTGCAGTTGCTATTTATTTAAATTGGATGGGAGAAAAAGAAGAGAAAAAAAGAAAGTATTAAATGCTCAACCGGCCTTAGCCATCTCCTCCATCTTAGTATTGATCTGCTCGATCTGCTATAAGACCATCCAAGCGCACACATCTCGCCGATCTGTCACACAGAATTTGTACAACAAACAACATTAAGGTGGGAAATCCTCTATAATATACACATGAATTTGAAAGTGTGTTGAGTGGCTTAACTCCGAACTCATAATTTCAAAAAAAACAAAAAAAATGAACAAACTTTTCTAACCCATAAACCCACAAAGTAGCCCATCATCTCGTACAATGACACTTTTTTAAGGATCCAATTGTCTTCATATCAACCCTAACCAATTCAGCAATAATTTTATTAGACAAACTATTTGATCGTGATTTTCAGTCTATAATTACTAAAAACAAAATTGTAATGAACATTTGCCACTGACTGTGTTATAACCCGTAAAATCTAAATTAATTAATTCGACTAACAATTAAAATTTACAACCAATTAAAATTTTAATTGAATTATTAAGAGAAATAAAGGTTAATTAATTAAATAGATAAATGAGTTTTTATAAATTTATTTATTAAACCAAGTAGTAATTTTTACAAATTTTAGATTTAATTTAACCAATAAGAACTTCTAATTAGAAATGCAAATGTTAATAAAAATTTTGATTAAATTTTTATAGAGATACAAATGAATTCGTGCGTTAACTCCGAACATCCAAAAATCCGTACAAATAAATTAAAACGTAAATTTCCGTTAGTTTCGTTGGATTAAACCATTTAATATCATGAGTATAAACCCTTCTAAGCCCTGAAAATTGCCCAACCGTTCATTTTAACCCCGCACGAATCTCAAAGCAGCCCCTTCCTTTTTATTATCTCTCCCTTTCTCCCTGTCGCTGGGGGCCGCCCCTTTCAAAATCCCCTCTCTAGCTCTCTCTCTTTCGCGATTTTGAGAGAAAGCCTAGGGCTTTCCTCTCTCTCTCTCTCTCTCCCGCGCGGCTGTTGATTGAACTACCCCGTCCCATCTCTCTGCGAGCAATGACTAAATTGCGCTTAGTCGCGCGATTAGCGCACCTGCTCTCTGCGATGTTTGACCCTTGCGCTCCATCCCTTCGTGCTGCCTTGTTCCGGGTTATAAATACCCCCTCTCGTTCTCTATTTTTGGTTTGCCATCTCTTTTATTTCCGCTCATGTGTTGAGAACAAAGTCTCTCTCTCTCTCTCTCTTCCTGTTTTCCTGTGGCTTGCGATTTATCAAGAAAACCCTAGAAATTTGGGGCTGTGTCTATTCTTGCGATTTTTTCCTCTGGTGCCTTTCCAGTGGTGGTCTTGGGCGCCTGGTGTGTTTTCTTGGTGTGGTTCTTGCTGATTTTGCTTAAACGGCTGTGAAGCGAGGCTAACCTTGGTACCGGCCCCCTTGTGCTTGCCTTCTTTGCGATTGCACCTATATCGGGTAAATACTTGTACCATCTCTAATTGATGTGTGATCTATGCTTGTCTTGTGATATCGGAGCCTTATCGGGTTTTATTGAATGTTGTGACGATCGATGATTTGTCTAGTGTGGGTTGTTGTTTTTCCCGGCTAGATTGATTGTTTATGTTGTCAATTTTCCCTTTTGTGTGTGCCTAGTTTGTGCTTTGTTTTAGTGAGGTCGGCTGTGTGCCCTTTTCCATGTTCTGGTTTGCTGGTACTCTCCATGGAACCTGACTTGGGGCTGGCCTTGCTTGCCTTGCGCTGGCTTTTCTGGTTGGTACTCTGTTTTGTGTTGGCTTGCCTGTTTCTTTGTTCCTGTGTGTGCCTTGTACTGGTCTTGGCCTTGTCTGTTCTGCGCTGGCCTTGTTTTGTTGTATAGTGTTGGTACAGGTTGGTACCAGCCCAGTAATACCGCTAGTGCTGGTACTGGTTTTGGTTGTGTTGATGTGGTTCTAATATGGTATTGTGTGGTTACCAGGCTTGAACTGACAGGGACCCGAACATAAATAAATTAATTAGGGGGTTTTTGATAAATATTTAGGACAAGCAATATTTTGAATTTATAAGGGCCTAGGTGTAAAAATGCAATTTTTGAAGTAATGAGCCGGCATATATATAAATTAAACGAAATGGGCCTTGGGTCGTGGCTAATTAAATTAAAGGCCTCGGCCTCTTTCCTACTGGGCCTAGGTTATTTAATTAAAGGGCCTTTGGTCTCTTTGCTAATTGAGCTCGGCTGTGAATATTTTTGGAAGTTAAATGGGCTTGGCCCAAATCGAAAATAAATAGGAATTAATAATCAAGTTATTGAATTTATTTCTGTTCGTTCAAGTCCTTTTTACTAGTTGCACGTAATTTAATTATATTCCTATTATTTTGTCCAATTAACCCTCTAAATATATTAGTTAAGACTTTTCGTCAAAAGTTCACATTATTTATGATACTATTATTTCATTATTAGTTAACTTATGAGAATAAGATTTTCCTACTTCATATCATAGGCTTTCATTTGAGTTCTGTTTCAAATAATTAAAAATTCAAAGTATTACACTCGTTCAATCATAAATTATAATTTCAAATGCTATGATCATTTTCCGGATTTTGCTCTAAAAATATATATATGGAAGGTTTTACAAAAACAGTGTATATAATAATAATTCAATTAGTAAATTTTGGATACAAATAAGTTCATTTTTTTTTTTAAATACTAAAAACTTGGACAACGAAAAATTATATGATAAGTCGTGTGGAAATTATTGCAGAGCATACTAAAAAATTATGAAAGTATGCTTATAAGTCAAAATAATTATAAAATTATGAGAGCAATGCTAGCGTGTGTTGTGTTCATCAAGAGGATTTGGTGAGCACAACTCCAAAATTATATTGAATTGGATTCAAATGACGAATTGAAATCGTTGAAACCGATCAACTTCATGAGTGATGCATGTACATGCAAAATTTTGAAATTTTGAATTCATTTAGTATAAAATCAAGCTGTAAATTATTTTATAAAAAATGATGAAAAATGATTGCATAAAATAACTTATAAAATGTTCATTTATTTTACCGCTTGACTTTGTACTAAATGAATTCAAAATTTTCAAAATTTTGTATGCACACGCATTACTTATAAAGTAGATGGGTTTCAACGGTTTAGATTCGTCATTTAAATCTAATTCAATAGATTTTTGAAATTGTACTCACCAAATTTATGAATTTAATAGTGATTTTTATTATCCATTTATTAAGCCCTGAACTAAATAAAAGATCGATGTCAGTCAGAATGGCACTAATTATACCCGTACATCAATGCCTGTACCCTAACTTTGCTATATCTATTCATAATTTAATATATTCATATTCCTTTTTAAGGCTGAAACTGGAAAAATGCTGGGAAGAGGTCCCTGGAAAATGCTGTCTCAGTCTTTTATTTGTGATGATATTTGTTTTATTGCTTTCAATCCAGTGGCCAACAACCTCCACAATTTTGGGCCAGTCCTTTGTTTTTCGAGATCATATGTGTAGCGGGCCGACAGAAGAAAGTAACGGGTAGTCAAAATAAACAGTACAGTGGGCCGGTGGATTAAATTTTAATTGGTGTTAAAGAGTTTGTATTTGGTAAAACCGGATTACGAAAATGTGTTAGGGAGAGTCAAAAAAGTTTCTAAGGAGCTTTAATTTAAGAGAAATGGTGCTTTAAGAATTGAGATAAAGAGACTTAACTTTAGAAATTCGAGTAAAAATGAGAAAAGTTAATTCTCACTAAGAAGATGTTGTTCAGGTAGATTAAGTTTTTAAGAAGTCTCAAGGAGACTTAAGAAGTCTTAAGAAATATAATTGTAATTAGGAAAGATCAAATGCTAATTGGCCTGTAATACACCTCTGTAACTAAATTCTGTAAATGATCAATTAATCAATAGACCATTCAACTTTTACATATCAAATCTTCTATACTGTCTTGTAAAATATATCATTAAATTTGTATTAACTATTAACAAAAACAAGTACAAACAAGCTAGCTTCAACATAAACAAGTACAAAAATTTTAGAATCATAATTGGAAGAATAAGAACAGTTGCAATGACTCAAAACAAATCAGGTACAAACATGTCGAATAATTATTCAAATAAACATAATCACGAATTGAGAAAATGAAAGTACAACTTTGTTGGTTATGCTAGTGCGAGGAGGAAGACATACAATAGAGGGAACGCCATATTTTGGAACAACACCCACTTGATTATATCGGAACAGATAGCAATTTCAACACCAAATACGATTCGAAGATAATTAGGAAGACAATTACGATACTGCATCAAATTGGTTATGAAAGGTGACCCCAGGATAGTGAAAGAAAGGACGCCGATGGCAATGGGCAAGCTAACAGGAGCAAGTATCACATATGAACCTAATCCAAATGCCAACACCATACAACCCGCTGCTGAATTAAATGTGTTTGTTGCGTAGTAGAGATCAGCAATACTTGGTTCAACTAGAGCAACCGATGTAGTGGAGATAAGCTTAAATATGCTTTTAAATGCTAGTATAAATGATTGGGTGTTTGCTAAGATAAATGCCTTGAACATGTATTCCCCTCCCAGAATCGGTGTGCCATTATTTTGGTAACCTCCCGGGATTGCGAATGCAGCAGCAAATGCTACAGTCGTAATAAGTACTGAGCCCAATCCAATAACTTGAATTCTCTCCCATTTATTTTTGTCCGGTGGAATGACCTTGTCGAACAAATCTTCAGTAAAACGAAGACCCTTGTCAGCAACATACAATTGAAGTCTCAAATGCATACCCTGTAATAGACAAATTAAGATATATTTATTAAACAGCAACAAATAATGTCAACTGGTAGATTTACTGTCAAATTATTTTCGTCAGATATATATTATGGAAACAGCTGGTACATTTATTTCAAATTCTTTAATGATTGACTCAATTTTGGAGGTGTTTAGGACCCGACAAGCGACAAAATTTTGAAAAGAAAATAACGGGAGATATTAGTTAAAAGAAAAAGGATTCCTGATTAGTCTTGCCTGTTTCGTGGGGCTCAGGAAACACTGATGATGGTTAGCAGCTATAATCATTGTAATATGCCTTTCACTAAACTTCAGGAATTGCTATGGATTATTAATATTTATGGATAGAACGAAATAAGATTTGCCTTAAAGCAGGAGATTCTAGGCGCATATATTCATCATTAATTCATTTCTGGGTTGCAGGTTTAGGATTTTCTTGGATGAGCTTGATTCACTCTATTTTACTGGATTTGAACGGATGGTAGGATGTTAGTACGAAATAGTTCTTACCCATACCCTATACGTACCCATGCAATATTTAGTCAAATTAGAATAAGGCATCGAGGGTGAAAGAGCTAATTATAATTGCATTCAGCTGTCATGCATTGATCACCTAATTTTACTAGTGTGCTTTTGCTTGGGGAAAAAAAATACGAACTGATTTAAAATTACCATGAAGTAAAATTGTAATGAATATTTAGTTAATTTAGTCATACCTCAGTAGCAGTTTTCCTTATTTGATTCCTCCAAAGTTCAAATGGTGTTAGCCCTTGATTGTTTTCCACTGCTTTCTCTTCGCTAGTCAGCAGATATTTAGAAATAGCGATCATAACCGACGTGTGCCCCATGATTGTGGCTATGTGCAATGGTGTATTTCCTTCGTAATCCTTTGCATTAATCAGGCTTCCACGTATTTCCCTCGGTAAATCCCACGGTAAATAACGTACTCCCTCAAATACCTTCCCCTCGTTTTTTTCTGCAGCAATGTGAAAAAAATTCCGTCTACAATGATCGAGAAGTTTTGCATCATCAGGGTATTGTCTGATTGTCCATGAAATGCATAACCAGTTCTATGTTGCCGGCTCCTGCAGCTACATGAACAGGACACATTCCATTTGAATACTGTTGACATGCAAGAGAAGGAGCATCCTTTAACATTTTTTTAACCATAGAAGTATATCCTCCCACTGTAGCTATGTACAATGGAGACAGCCCCTCCTGGTTAAACATGTATGCGACACCTGGATCTAATTCCATCAATTCATGGGCAACATCATCATGACCGTGTTTGGCAGCCAAGTGCAAGGCTGTGTCTCCGTTGTTGTCCGTTTCTTTGACTACATCATTGACCACATCGGGAGCACATTGACTGAGAGCTCTAATAAAATCCACATTACCAACCTTTGCAGCACAATGCAGGGGTGTCTCCCAATTCTTGTTGCGTGCTTTCATCAGGTTCCTCTCTCTTTTGAAAACAATCAAAGCAAGGCCGTTGTTCATCTGAGTAACAAGTAGGTGAAGTAGAGTGTCTCCAGAGTGCGTTACACTTCCAAACAAATCCTGGAGATCATGATGAGCCACGTCTATTGTGATCACCTGAGTTGGCAATAATGCAAAATGTCATGAATGAATAACATCAAGTATTTTTGCATCAATTGAATTTCAAAATTGTATATAATATTGTTATAACGATAACAATAACAACAATACTACTAATAATAAATAGTAATAAATAATAATAATAATAATAATAATAATAATAATAATAATAATAATAATAAGAGTAGGGTTAAAATGCACTATTGGTTTTGTATTCCAATAATGCTCCACATCCTTATTTTCATTTTCAAAGTCCGAACAGTCGATCCGAACCATTCACCATGATCTTTGTATTAAAATGTGCTTAGAGACCAAATTTTTTTTTTCTGAATATTTTTTACTATTTTATTAAATAGGTACAAAATCACTGTTTTCAGAAGATTCTGGACCATCCAAAACAATGATTTTGTACCTATTAAAAAAATAGTAAAAAAATTTCAAATTTTTTTTGTCTCCAAATATAATTTAATATGAATATCATATTGAGCGATTCGGATCGATTGTTCGAACTTTGAAAACAGAGAAAAAGACGTGGAGAATGATTAGAGCACAAAACTAATGGTGCATTTTAAACCCTACTCTAATAATAATAATAATAATAATAATAATAATAATAATAATAGTAATAAGAGTAATAATAAGAGTAATTTAAAGTCTTAAAAGTTTTTCTTCTCCACTCCGTGTGTCAAAACAAAACCATAAGCAATACGCACGTTCATCTATTGACTCAGGTAAATTTTTTCTTAAAGAGGGTGGTAAAATGATGTTGCTTGTTTTTTTTTTGTGTGGACAACATGAAACTGTTATCATTTTTTTGTTAATTATAATATTTAGTGATTTAGCAGCAAGAGAGAAAAAAACATAGGTTACATCAACATCTCGATTGGAGCGCGATAGTGAGTAGATCCGGTCGTAGAGTGAGATGGCAATTAAAGTACTAGGGTGATCAACATTTCGATTGGAGCGCGATAGTGAGTAGATCCGGTCATCGTCAGAGCACGGCGGCGGTCGAAAAAAACAGATCCGGTCGTGGAGCGAGATGATGATTAAGGTATTAGGATTATTACGAGGAGAATTACGCGAGATGTGCTTGGAGACCAAATTTTACATTTTTTGTAATTTGTTTACTATTTATAAAGCCACTTTGAAAATCGCTGATCCGGTGGTCCAGAAATTTTTACTGTTTTTTTACTGTTCACAGTGGATCAGTGATTTTCAAAGTGGCTTAATAAATAGTAAAAAAATTCCAGAAAATGTAAAATTTAGTCTCCAAGCACATTTCAATATAGATAACATGTTGAGCGGTTCGGATCGGTTGTTTGGATTTTCAAAATGAAAATATGGCGTGGAGTACAAACTTGTTTTATTCCACGTCTCACCATAGCTCATCTATATATATATATATATATATATATATATATATATATAGAGCTTGGCTACTATGCTTATATAAGCAAAAGCCCACATATGCTTAAATGAGCATTTTTGCGTTTCCAATGTTCAAATGGTCGATCCGACCGTTCATCTTGTTCTCCATATTAATATGTGCTTGGAGACTAAATTTTACATTTTTTTGAATTTTTTTACTATTTATTAAGCCACTTTGAAAGTTTCTGATCTGGTGGTCCAGAATTTTGGAAACACTGTTTTTACTGTTCACCCAGATCAGCAATTTTCAAAGTGGCTTAATAAATAGTAAAAAAATTCAGAAAAATGTAAAATTTTGTCTCCAAGCACATATTAATATGGAGAACAAGATGAACGGTCGGATCGACCATTTGAACATTGGAAACGCAAAAATGCTCATTTAAGCATATGGGGGCTTTTGCTTATATAAGCATAGTAGCCAAGCTCTATATATATATATATTTCTATAAAAAATATATTTAAAATGTAAAATTTGGTTTGCAAACACATTTTAATACAAAGATCATGTATGTTGAAAGATTCAGATTAATTGTTTGAATTTTGAAAATGAAGATATAAATGAAAAGTAAAACCTCTTTAACTTTCAAAGCACGCAAGTCCGCAACTCAGGTAGATAAGCAAAAAATAGTTTGTGAAATATTACCTGATGATTTTCTGGTTGTTCTTCCGGCTGTAGTCCAAGACGTTGTATTAATACACCGCTGTTTCCTTTTATTGCTGCTGCATAAAGATCAGGAGGCATAACTGGAGGTGATTCGGACACCATTTCAATTTTAGGCATAACTGCATAAAGATCAGGAGGCATAACTGGAGGTGATTCGGACACCATTTCAATTTTAGTCATAACTGCATAAAGATCAGGAGGCATAACCGCAGACATAACTGGAGGTCTTATGCTTTGGGAGGATGGACTGGCCATTACTATTGCGTTTTAGCTTGAATTGCTCTTATTCTGTCGCAAAGTAGGATAGATTAATGCTGGGGAAGATTTTATAGTGAAGTCTGAAAATCAATGCTGGGGGTAGATCTTATATATAGTGGAGTCTGAAAATCAATAACGTGCTATAATTATTTAACTTAACGCAAGTGGAGCCTCAAGGCCAATAATGTGTTATATTTAAAAACCAGCTATTCGAGCGGCAATGTGCTTGGAGACGTTAGATATTTCAAAGTCCAAACAGTCGATCCAAACCGTTAGATATTCAATCTATATTAAAATGTGCTTGGAGACCAAATTTTACATTTTTTAGAATTTTTTTACTATTTATTAAGCTGGTTTGAAAACCGCTGTTTTTCAATGGTGCATAAGTTTAATAAAATCAGCGGTTTTCAAACCAGCTTAATAAATAGTAAAAAAATTCTAAAAATGTAAAATTTGGTCTCCAAGCACATTTTAATATAGATTGAATATCTAACGGTTTGGATCGACTATTTGGACTTTGAAAATCGGAGAACCGAACCGTTTGTTCCTGAGTCCAGGAACAAACGTTTGTATATTAGCCATTCTCTCTATATGTTATATATATATATATAGGAGTTGGCTACGGTGCTACGCGTAGCATAGAGGCCTCCGTGCTACGGCTCAATATTTGAGTTTTCAAAATCCTAACAGTCGATCCGAACCGTGCAACATGATCTCCATATAAATATGTACATGCAAACCAAATTTTACTTTTTTTTATAATTTGTTTACTATTTTCTTAGATAGGTAGAAAAACACTTAATCTGAATGGTACATAATTTTTAGATCAAGTGATTTTCTACCTATCTAAAAAAAATAGTAAATTTTTTTAAAAAAATGTAAAATTTGGTTTGCAAGTACATATTCATATGGAGATCATATTGAATGGTTCGGATCGACCGTTAGAATTTTGAAAACTCAAATATTGAGCCGTAGCACGGAGGCCCTCTATACTATGTATAGCATATTAGCAATTTCCTATATATATATATATATATATATATACATAGAGTAGAACTAGGGTGCTCTCGAGTTCGCCAAGCCCTTGGTGAACTCAAGTCCAAAACTCATCGAATCGGCTTCAAACGACAAATCCGACCGTTGAAACCCTTCTACTTTACGAGTGATGCGTCTACATGCAAAAATTTTAAATTTTGAAATTAATTTTGCATAGAGTCAAGTGGTCAAAAAACGTCAAAAAATGAATGCATTAAAATTAATTTATTAACCTTCTAATTTTGACCACTTGACTCTATGCAAATTAATTTCAAAATTTAAAATTTTTGAATGTAGACGCATCACTCGTAAGGTAGACGGGTTTTCAACGGTCGGATTCGTCGTTTGAAGCCGATCAGATGAGTTTTGGACTTGAGTTCACCAGGGGCTTGGTGAACTCGAGAGCACCCTAGTTCTACTATATATATATATATATATATATATATATATATATATATATATATATATATATATATATATATATATATAGGAAATTGCTAATATGCTATACATAGCATAGAGGGCCTCCGTGCTACGGCTCAATATTTGAGTTTTCAAAACTCTAACGGTCGATCCGAACCATTCAACATGACCTCCATATTGAAATGTGCTTGGAGACCAAATTTTACATTTTTTGAAATTTTTTTACTATTTATTAAGCCACTTTGAAAATTTCAGATCCGGGTGAACAGTAAAAACAGAGCAACAAAATTCTGGACCATATGATCTGGAATTTTCAAAGTGGCTTAATAAATAGTAAAAAAATTTCAAAAAATGTAAAATTTGGTCTCCAAGCACATTTCAATATTTAGAACACGTTGAACGGTTCGGATCGGTTTTTTAAAGATCATATGGTCCAGATTTGCTGCCGGCAGCAGCTGGCCGAAATGCTGCCAGCAGCAAATTAGCCGGACCCTATATATATATATATATAGATATATATGATATTTAATGAATTGTGCGATAGCTCTTATATTAAGTTATTAAGTGTAACTTCAACTTTATTTTAACACGTCTCCAAATTTGTAATAAAATTATTTAAAGACCACTTTAACGTAATGGTCAATATTATTATCTATTCAAGACTCATATTATGTAGAATCATGACTTAGTGCGGTGGTATGAGTTCTTATTCCTCTTTCAAAAAGATACAGTTGAATATTCGAGAATAACATTTAAAATATTTTAGAGTCTACCGAGACTTTTAATATAATAAAAAGGCTCGTATCATAAATTTTTTGTTTAATTTCCAATCTAATCGGTGCATAGCAAATTAAATCAATCTTTTTTTTGGGTCGTCAACGTCCAAAATTGTTCTGTATTAAGTCTAAAATTAAATGTTGAAAGCATATTTACGCTTGAACTTGAACTTTCAATATAATAAGGCTACTTTGCAAAGTTTTTATTTATTCTATATTTTTTGGAATCTGTCCTTGGGACGTGTTTTTAAAATTACTCATTTTTCCATCTGAATTTCATAATATCATATTTATCCTTCTAAATTTGTTTTTAATAAAGATTGGATGTCAAGCTACTCAACTATTTAATACTCTTGTTATGACAACAAATAAAAAATTTCTCCATCCGCATTTCGAACCCACAACCTCTTACATAGAGAACATGTGTCTTGCCAAAGACCAACTCTTCTAAATTTTAAAAACATAAAATTTAACTATTGAAGGTTATTATTTTATAAGTTTTTCAAAAAAAAAAGAATGTTATTATTTTTAAAACATACCGTTTTTCAAATTGTGTGAAAGAAAAAGAATGTTATTCATCCAAGTGCATACGATTCTATCATAAACAAAAAATAAAGCAAAATAAGAAAATAATTTAACTATTATCTTACAAGAACATGGCAGACAACGTCCGCCCATGTGTTACCTCAATATAAAGTATGATATTTTTATTGACCTCATTCGTCTTTTTGACCGACTGGAAATTAATTAGTCCCATACGGTGCACCTACCCATTTCATTGGTGCACAGAAGAGTTCGCTAGGCGGAGCGGACAAAATCAACAAAATAGGGCCTCATCTGGAGAGGTTTCTTTCGCAACTACGGGCTCAGTGAACATGCTGGTTCACAAACAAAGATTCGTAAGATGTTTTATTTTATCAAAACAATTAAATCCAATTTCAATTTACTCGAACTAAATTTGATAATTTTATTTGTGTTGAAATGTTTATTCATAATAGGAGCAAGAAAACCAGCGCGAGCCTAGGTGGTCTGACGAGCTGTTCACGCCGACGCATACCAGCAAGAAAACGGGGCAATTCATATCCGCGAGGCCGAAAAAGGCACAGATAATCGAACATAACAATCTTATATTAATATTCATTCTTTGTTGCACTTACCTTATTTTGGTTTTATTTTATAAATATTGCAGGAAGACTACGATCGGGATATGAGCGCAAAATATGGGCCTGATCGAGCCATTTGGCCCGCTTTTGATCCAGACGTCTGGTACGCCAACACAGACAATAATGCTCACGGCGATAACTATGGTCTCGATGCTCTAGGTAAAATACACATACTTAAAAGTGTAAATTTGTATTTAAATTATATAACGTAATAATTAATGATCTTCGATTTAATATTTCAGGTAAGACGAGATCGATGTATCGCCCAGGTGCGTCGCAGACGTCTTCTTCGCGATCGCAATCGCAAACGCAATCATATTCTTCGGCGCCGCCTCCTCTCAGACAAGAAGACATAAATGCGATTTCAAGTCAGGTGTTGGGCGTGCTTCAACCACAGCTCAACGTAATCAACCAATTCATGGAGGAGATGAGGCGTAACATGGGACGTTCTTCGCCTCATCAGGTACGAATTTCAATTTTGGAGTATGTTTCAATCCAATAAGAACACCAAGTATGATAAACCAATTGACGGAACAGTAAACTCTTAAAAATTGTAAACCCTATAAACAGTAAACCCTAAAAACTTTAGTTATATTCTCACAGGGAGGTTCTAGCTCACACCGTCCCGATGAGCAGGATGACAGCGGTGATGATTTAGGAGATGACTAGTTTTAGGATGTTTTGATCTGTATGTCGTACTTTAGATATTTTATTTTTATATCGTACTTTGATATTGGATGTTTATGTAGTATTTTACATATTTCTTGTTTATGTTGGATATTGGATATTTGATATTGGATGTCGTATCAGTATTTTATATTGTTCAATTGCTTGCATGTGAATTATATATTTGTAAATCGAAAACGACGACGGTAAATTGTATATTTGCTTGTGAATTATGTATTCATTGCTTAGTACGTTTCGTACCAATTGGGAAAAAGAAAAATAACAAAAAAATAATTAAAAAAAAAACCTTCTGCTACCGATTTTGAACCATCAGAGACCGGCCAATCAGTCTCTGGTGATCTTGCGCCACGTCAGCACGCAGCATCAGCGACAGAACTAATCGGTCACTAAACGGGTCATCAACGACCGGCGCCTAAAGCTTCAGCGACCGATGACGTCAGCGAGGTGGTCATCAGCGACGAAGTATCTGCGTCCGGGCCATCTGCTACCGATTTCAGTCATCAGCGACCGGTCAACCCATCAGCGACCGGCGAAAAACCCTTCAGCGACCAATTTGGCCGGTCGCTGATGGGTGTGAATGCTGTAGTGAAAGTACGATTCCTATATACATATATGTTTGAAAAGTGAAATTTGCACGAATTTTAAAACAAAACCAAGGTTGAACCATGTGTTTGAACCGCCTAATTAAGTTCACCTTAACCTGAAATTTAGAAGCCTTGAAAATCAAAATGTATGCATTATTTCCCCCTAAAGTTATATTAGAGAAATCAGCATGTGTGCGTTATTTTTGTCAATATGTTTCCCTGAATTCATTGTACACTATTGCTCTTTTTTTTCTCCAGTGGTGGATCTAAAGCAATTCAAAGGGTGGCTAAGCTACCTCTGTGATTTTAAAATTTTAGTTATTTATAAATTTAATTGAATTTTATTTTCTTAGAACATTTTATATAGTCCAGTCTCTATTATAAAATATTATATGTTTACTTGTAATTTAGTGGTTAGAGATTATTTTGTGATTGTCGAGAACTTCAGTTCAGTTCTCACTCACTACATATATGCATTTTAATTTTTGGCTAACACGTCTTGCCCTACCTCAAAATAAAAATATGAACATATATATTTTTCTTGACTTCATTCGTACCTTTCCCAACCAACTGGTAATTAACTATAGCTAGTTTATACTTAATGGCGCCTTACCAACTGCCCTACCTGTTCCCCATCTACCTAGGCCCTATAAATGCGCGTGCCTGTCCCTATCTTAAAAATAAAGAAAAACATTCCACACATGTATCATGCATGTAACATCATGGACGATGCTTCCAAATGGTTGTCAGTAGGGATCCAAATATGTTGAAATTTGAGATCGTGAACAGTAATTTTGAAATTTCTTAAATTTGGAATCCAGCTGTCAAACTGTTTCGAGATGCGTGCACAGAAAAATCAGCTATTTCAAGATGCGTGCACAGAAAAAATTGGACGGTTGGATTCAGGATTTTAGGAATTTCATAAATACTATTCATGGATCTCGAATTTCAGTAGATTTAAATTCTTGTCAGTAGGGCTGCTCATGAGCCGAGTTGAGTTCGAGTTGAGGACAACTTGGATTCAACTCGCGAACTCATGAGCCGAGTTGAGTCCGAGTTGCTAATTCAGTTCCAGGTCAGAAACTCCAATTTAGAATCAACTCGCGAGCAACTCGAGTCGACTCGCGACTCATAATATAGTACATAGTGAGACAATCTAATTTAATTCTAACAAAAAAAATATTACATAGTTTACCAAAATAATACACAATTAAAGACAGTACATAATGAGACAATGACCAATACATAATTAAAAATTACGAAAATACCAAAATAGTATATAATTAAAAATTACCAAACAGATAAAGTCTAACAAAACAATACAGAGTCTAATAAATTAACAAAATAAAAGAAATAGTGCATAATTTATCAAATTATCAAATATTGTGAGAAACAGGTATAAGGTTTGGAGACGCAAAAATTAGAAATATATGGATTAGGGTTTTGTGTGAGTCAAACCGAGTTGATTCCTATCTAAAAAAATAGTAAAAAAATTCTAAAAAAATATAAAATTTGGTTTGCAAGTACATATTTATATAGAGATCATGTAGAACGGTTCGGATCAACCGTTAGGATTTTGAAAACTCAAATATTGAGCCGTGGCACGGAGGCCCTCTATGCTATGCATAGCATATTAGCAATTTCCTCTCTCTCTCTCTCTCTCTCTCTATATATATATATATATATATATATATATATATATATATATATATATATATATATATATATATTTATATGATATTTAATGAATTGTGCGATAGCTCTTATATTAAGTTATTAAGTGTAACTTCAACTTTATTTTAACACGTCTCCAAATTTGTAATAAAATTATTTAAAGACCACTTTAACGTAATGGTCAATATTATTATCTATTCAAGACTCATATTATGTAGAATCATGACTTAGTGCGGTGGTATGAGTTCTTATTCCTCTTTCAAAAAGATACAGTTGAATATTCGAGAATAACATTTAAAATATGTTGGAGTCTACCGAGACTTTTAATATAATTCAAAGGCTTCTTGTATCATCAATTTTTTGTTTAATTTCCGATCTAATCGGTGCATTGCAAATTAAATCAACCTTTTTTTTTGGGTCGTCAACGTCCAAAATTGTTCTGTATTAAGTCTAAAATTAAATGTTGGAAGCATATTTACCCTTGAACTTGAACTTTCAATATAACAAGGCTACTTTCAAAGTTTTTATTTATTCTATATTTTCTGAAATCTGTCCCTGGGGCGTGTTTTTAAAATTACTCATTTTTCCATCTAAATTTCATAATATCATATTTAACCTTCTAAATTTGTTTTTAATAAAGATTAGATGTCAAGCCATCCAATTATTTAATACTCTTGTTATGACAACAAAAAATTTCTCCTTCCGTATTTCGAACCCATGACCTCTCACATAGAGAACTTGTGTCTTGCCATAAACCAACTTCTAAATTTTAAAAACATAAAAAATTTAACTATTGAAGGTTATTATTTTATAAGTTTTCCAAAAAAAAAAAAAATGTTATTCATCCAAGTGCATACGATTCTATCAGAAAAAAAAAAAAGCAAAATAAGAAAATAATTTAACTATTATCTTACAAGAACATGACAGACAGCGCATGCGTTACCTCAATATAAAGTATGATATTTTTATTGACCTCATTCGTCTTTTACTGGAAATTAATTAGTCCCATACGGTGCCACCCACCCATTTCATTGCCTTTTCTATTAAAAACTTTATTTAAATTTATGAAGTATTTCTTTCAGTTTTTATTAAAAAAAGATAAAAAAAAAGATTATCATATGTTTAAGAAAAGAGTAATTATATTAAGAAAAATATCAGACTTCCAATTAGTAGGTTTTTAAAGACAAATATTTTATTTTGTACTTTTGGTGTATATATAAGCGTATACTTAAATGTCATTGTGCACGGATCAATAATAGATAAATCAACAATTTGTCTTCAAATACCGAAATAATTGCAGTACTAAAGATTTAAATCATCAACTAAAAAATCACCTTAGATTGAATAGAATTTATTGGAAAAATCCAAGACAATAACTTAAAATAACATTTGATTTAGGTATACATATGAATTTCTTTTCGGAAATAGCTACATCACCAAACGGTGTATATAGACCAGATGTTGCCATGAGCGCGTGACTACTTGTCGGATATCGAGGGTTATATTATGTGTCATTTTCAGAGTGTTGCTAATTGTGTGTTACCCGTCAAAAGTTCATTTTTATTCGCAACACAGAACATTTCATAATTTGATCGATAGGTGGCTTTCTGTAAAACGAGACAAATCTGATCTGTTCAATCAGCAGATCGAATGGCGTTTACATTCTCCAGTTCTTCAGTTAGGAGGCAAGGCTGCGGGCCCCACCACATGAAAAGTGCCGATATTTGTAAAGATTCCCTGTGGAGGTTTTCTTGCTATAGAAGAGTAGTGCATGTTTTTGACCCACCAACTGCTTTGTAAAGACTTTCTGTACAGAAGTTATACGTTTCGCACCGTAGAAAACTTTGCTATAACGAATCTGAAACGTCAGATAAAAAGGAGTATTTTTTATCTATATAAATTACTAAATACAGATGTACAGAAATAGAAAGAGTGTCTCGTTTTTAAAAAATATAGAAAGATCTGACTCAATGAGTCCGATTCAAGTTTATGAATCGGTCTCAATGGTCCAGATCCATCAATTACCTGATTTTCTATGACATCAATAACCTGATTTTCTCAATGGTCTCAATGGTCCAGATGCCACAGAAAATCAAGTTATTGATGGATCTGGACTATTGAGACCGATCTATAAACTTGGATCGGACTAATTGAGTTAGATCTTTCTATATTTCTTAGAAATGAGGCACTCTTCCTGTTTCCGTATATCTGTATTTAATAATTTCTATAGATAAAAAATTTCCGATAAAAAGCTGTCTGCAAAACTCGACGCAAACGAAAGGCTGCGATTAGAAATTTAGAACTGGGCTTTGGGCATAATTTCCCTTCGGGGAGAGGTCTTCCCAGCCTTCTTCATACAACTTCTTTGAGGAAATAAAAGAGGCTCATTTACTATAGTTAGGTTTGAATTAAAACTGAGCTTTGGGCATTAGTTACAAAATAGTGTTTGCAGGGAAATGTAAAATGGCAGGCGGGTCCAACTGGACGACTCTACTGGTCTAGATCACCTTAAGTAACCGAGTTTTGTGTTTAGATCTGGATAGTTCGATTCAAATTCGGGTCAATCTAGCTTCCGACATGGAATGCACGGGCCACTTTAATATTCGTGCTAGATTAGATCGTACTGTCGGGATTCAAACTCAAAAATTGAGTTACTTTAGGGGATCTGAATTCATTTCTACCTGGGCTCCTGCTTCTTCATTGTATGTTGCATGAACTATTATATAAAGGGTGGGGTTTCTGTCCAAAAGGCTTTAGACAGAGGCTTATCCAAACCTTGTCTAATCCATTTGATTCACGTCAAAATTCGCACTGACATAGATTCACTGAGCCATTTAAAATTATCAAGTTCTAAATTGTTCACACGAATCTCAACGCAGATCAATGGTTTAGGATCGGCTTTGGAACAAAATTGGTCCAATGCCCTTTGAACAACACTCAATTCCTTGTATAAATGACATGGGTTAATTTCATACAATAATTATATATTTGTTAAAGGATTTCGCTACATTCCGCATCTTTTAGATGCTATTTTAAAAAATTAAACCTACATATATATCTCTTTAGAGAGATGAGAGCTTGTGCAGAGCTATTGCACTATATTCATGGTTCTTTCATACAATAGTTATTTAACTCTCTGATTTAATATCATCAAGATTTTAAATGTGAATTGTATGTTTTAATTTTACAAAATGTTATCCTAACTAATAAAGATAGTACCCAATTATATTATAAATTATATAAAGTGAGTGGTTAAGATGAACTTTCTCTCTCATACAATAAGAATAAGAATATATATGATATGTGTGGACTTCTCATGAAAGATAGACTGAAAATTGCATAGTTTTATGCCTCATAGTTTTGAGTCAACCATTTAATAATCAGTCTTAACTTTGATAAAAAAAAATAAGTAAAGATAAAGCTACAGAAAAATGACAAATAGATTAATATGAGTAATATGCATGTATATGTAAGATATTGACATATATGTAATTTAAATAGTGAAAAAATAGCACAACCACAGTTTTTCATTTATATTTTAAATTTTGAAATTTAAATGTCAAATTCAAACTATTGATATTATTCATTTTCACAAGAGATGCATTAATACAAAATATTACAATTTTGGATTTCATTTAATACTTATTAAAAATAAAAAAAATAAGCACTAGCTAGTACAAAAAAGCCCTTCACTGACCCTCAATCACCGACGGTTCTGTTATCTAAACAGTCAGTGTTGAGCAGCTTACCAACACTGACGTTTTATTAGCGGAAGCATCAGTGTTGCTCATATCCTTCACTGACGGTTCAATTAAATAACAGTCAGTGTAGAGTTACTACACTGACGGTTTTGTAAAACCGTCAGTGAAGAGCACCTACACTGACGGTTTTATTCGAACCGTCAGTGTAGTTACTCAACACTGACGGTTTTAAAAATCCGTCAGTGTAGCTAACCAACACTGACGGTTTTCTGAACCGTCAGTTGGTTACCTACACTGACGGTTTCGGAAAACCGTCAGTGTTGGTTACCTATACTGACGGTTTTAAAAACCCGTCAGTGTAGGTAACCAACACTGACGGTTTTATAACCCGTCAGTGTAGGTAACCAACACTGACGGTTTCTAAAACCGTCAGTGTTGGATACCTACACTGACGGTTCAGAAAACCGTCAGTGTTGGTTATCTACACTGACGGGTTTTTAGAACCGTCAGTGTAGGTGGTATTCACTGACTGTTTTTTAAAACCGTCAGTGTAGGTGCTCTACACTGATTGGTTTTTCAATTGAACCGTCAGTGAAGGTACCCAACTCCAGCTATTAATCTGTTTGTTTTTTTTTTTTTTGCATTTTTCGCATTTCAGCAACCAAATTGTAATGAAAGTTTTATTTGTGATATTTATGCAATATTTAATTTTATAGCATGTTTATTGCTTAATTAAATAATTTTAACACATTAAATTATATAGCATTACATGCATGTTGGTTATATGACTCATATCTTCTATTATGTATGAACTTGAAACATAACTCTTGTTTCATGAGTTAATGAAGACACACGGGAATAAAAATTTATAACTATTTGAGAATAAAATTGTAATGCTTGTTTATTCGAATGATGAACATATTATATTTAATAAGTATGATTATTAATTTACGTGATTATTGAAATTTAGACAATTAACATCAAATTTTGATTTTAATTTTGGAAAATATTTTGTAATGAAAATTTTATTAGTAATATTTATGTAATACTTAATGTTATAATATGCTGATTGCTTAATTAAGTGAGTTGACAAATTAAAATTAAAAAAGATCTGGAATGATTTAACTGAAGATCGACCGTTGATTTCCCGCGTGAAAATGAACGGTCCGATTCCAAACTTCCTTTTATCTTTTATGTTGATTTTATTGTCATTTTTTTGTAATTTCTGATTCACTGGCTGTTTTACTACGGGACCGCCAGTGTTACAGCACTGACGGTTTTTTGTTTGGAACCGGCAGTGTTCATACCATCACTGACGGGTTTTTTTGGTAGCTGTCAGTATTGCCTTCACTTATTGTTATTGCCTTATTCACTATAAAGGAAACTGAGATCCAATTAATCTATATAATACGAAGAGAGTTAAAACTCATGAATTACTTTATGAATTTTAGAGTTTCATTTATTTTAAACCAGAATTATTTTTCTAATTTAGTAACGAAAAAATAAATGTCAAAATAATTAGATATTTAAAATGAGAAAATTAATTCTGTAAAAATTGCACACAATTAAGTATATCTTTTTAAATACTCACATCATGTGAAATAATAAACAATACGATTAATCATGCTGTAATTTATACATATGAACAAAATGAATTTCATGAACAAAAGATATTAATTGGAATCTTTTCATTTCCAAAAGCTGACTGCTCTGACCCATGTTTTCAAAATTATTTCTCCTTTATTCCAACTTGCAAACAAATGATCAGAGTCAAAGAAACCTTCACTGACGGTTAGGTTTGGACAACCGTCGGTGTTTACACCCTTTACTGACGGGTTTTGTCCGGAGCCGTCAGTGTTACCCCATTTACTGACGGTTTGTATTGGAGGCGTCAGTGATTATTTTTCCAGAATTATATTTCTGATTTAGTAAAGAAAAAATAATTGTCAAAATAATTAGATATTTAAAATGAGAAAATTAATTCTGTCAGGATTTTGTATGCGAATTAATAGGAAAGCTTTAACTTTGTAAGTTTCTTAGGAAATAAGAATCTTGTGAGTGTTTATTATCAACATTAGCATCAACTATAGGTACTTAAAATTATTTACGCAAGTTCTTTCACTAGTACAAAACCGTCAGTGTTGAGCACCAACACTGACGGTTCAAAAGGCGTCAGTGTTGGTGTTCAACACTGACGGTTAATGAAGCGTCAGTGTTGAGCACCAACACTGACGCCTTGAAAACCGTCAGTGTTGAGCACCAACACTGACGGTTCTTCAGGCGTCAGTGTTGGTGTTCAACACTGACGGTCCGGCAGGCGTCAGTGTTGGTGTTCAACACTGACTGGTTTTTACCCGTCAGTAAAGATAACCTGTACTTACGCCGGCTTCACTGGCGCCTTCATAAGCGTCGGTGTAGGGGTTTTTCAACCGTCGGTGAAGGGTTTTTTTGTACTAGTGAAGTATATTAAATTAATCTATCATAATTAATATACATTCATGTTTATAAGAAACCAAGGCAACTCTATTTTTATATCTACTTGTAAAAATAATGAAATTGTTTTCAGTGAACTCAATTCAAACATAGATTACTACAATTTAACATTGAATATAACTACAAAGGAAAATGATATGATGAGAGAAAAGAGGAACCTGCATGTGAAAGAGCAAACAGCTCAACTCATCCAATAAAATTATTTTAGCTCACTTCAAATGTTTGTTTCACATGCATAATTAATACGGAGCATAGTGAATTGTGTGTACTCCAAACAATACAGTACAAGCATTCACTAGGTAGTTCACAAGCAACAAATTAATAATATACAGTCCAACAATTTATATCCTTAGAAGTTGAGTTGCATATTAAATGTATCAAATAGAAGTTCATGCACACAAAAATATATTAAGCATCAAAGAAACAATAATAAATTATAATGACATCTAACTTATTTGATAATTGTGACAGCCAATGGCAAAACTGATCAAATTTAAGCGCCATAATTGCAGATCTTTGCACCATTTAATTAGATAGGCCAAGTACAAATATATAATATATACCTGACTTATCTAAATAGAATATATACCCATCTGCAATATCACCATCTTGACAAGTTATGATGATAGTTAATTGCCATTTGTCACAATTGTGAAAGTTAGATGTCTACATAATCTCTCCCGAAAAAAAGGATGGCTCTCAGCTCACAATATGAAAAATCATTAAACACACCACAGCACACAATAAACAAGAAATTATAAATTTAAGAAGCATTACATAACCACTTAATATATTCCTGTGGTCACAAAAGGGCAGCTAGCTAACCTGTTAAATGTGAAGGAAGTTAGGTTCTGTAATTAATAAAGTACAACATTCTAATGAAAAATTCAATAAAACATATAGAACCTTCTTTTTAAAATTGATGCAAAACATGCTCTACCCGCGTTAAAAAGGAAAAAAAAAAAAATATAGTGTAGACAGCTGTTATATTGGTTTTGTGACATTTTTGTATTGGTTAGTTGGGGGGTAGGGAGGTAACGGTCCGAATTGCTTTAGAGAATTTCTAGTAGTGTAGCTAGGGTTATTCATGTAACATGTGCATATATATTGGTTTCAAAGTCAGTGGAACCGCGCGCCTGTAATTGATTCCACCTCTTTAAGAAAAATATCATAACAATAAGAAATAAATTAATTAATAAGAAAGAAATAAAATACTACTTATTCGTTCCTTACTATATACATAACTTTGCACATGTGCAAATTGCAATTTATCTCAATAATTAATAATAAGCATCTCTAATTAGTATGGTTGGTAACACCAAGATTATCCAATAAAGTAATGCAAGCTAGGTTCATCAGAATAGATATATATATACTTATCCTTTTAACTTATCATTGAATATTGAAAAATTGGTTTGTCAAAAGACATAATTAATCCAAAAATTCTAGATTAAATACTATTGGATTTCATCTTTATTGATCTTAGTTGCAAAAAGTCTTCATCATTAATAACAAAAGCAAGTATATATATTAACCAAGGGAAAGAACCATATATAAAAATAGATGAATGAACAGATGCATGTAGGGGTGGAACCAGAATTTGAGTATAGGGGGTGCTAAACAATATCTTTATTTTTTTAATAAAAAAATGCATAACACAATATAACACGAGGAGGGATCCACTTACACTGTTTTTTTGTGACACCAGATTACACATTACATTTTCAAAGTCCAAACAGTCGACCTAAACCGTTCAACATGATGGATATATTAAAATGTGTTTGCAGATCAAATTTTACATTTTTTTTAATTTATTTACTATTTATTAAGATGGGTACAAAAATTCAATGGAAGGATCCGTTTTCTATATAGGATCGGGCATTATTTTTTCTATATAGGGTCAGGCATTATTTTTCTATATAGGATCATGGCAGTTCCAGATGGGTACAAAAATTCAATATATAGAATTGGGCATTATTTTTTCTATATAGGTATGACCTTTTCAAATTGGAAGGATCCGTTTTCTTTTGTTCACTGCACAAACACAGAAATCGAAACGTCCAAATGTGTTTGCAGATCAAATTTTACATTTTTTTTAATTTATTTACTATTTATTAAGATGGGTACAAAAATTCAATGGAAGGATCCGTTTTCTATATAGGATCGGGCATTATTTTTTCTATATAGGATTCGTTTTCTATTATATGATCATGACAGTTCCAGATGGGTACAAAAATTCAATATATAGAATCGGGCATTATTTTTTCTATATAGGTATGACATTTTCAAATTGGAAGGATCCGTTTTCTTTTGTTCACTGCACAAACACAGAAATCGAAACGTCCAAATAAAATATGAAGCCCAGTCTGCTGTGACTTTGATTTTTAAAATTTACTTTCAAGTCCTTTAAATTTGTTAGTATTATTGGGGGGTGCTAATACATATAAAAGAGACAAATTAGTAAGAATTTTAGATACTTGATAATAAAATTTTGAAAACTTGGGGTGGCTTAGCACCCCCCAGCTTGAACTATCATCCGCCCCTGGATGCATGGAATTAAGAAAGTTGCTTAAAGTCCTAAAGAATATATACCTTGTAGTAAATGCTCGGCAGCATTTGTAGCAGTTCCAAAAAACTTGACCACCCTGAGAATTCTCATGCGGTCCTCACTAATTACTTGTTCCTCTGTCCTTTCCCTTTGAACCCTCTCCACCAAATTAAGTTCCATCTGGATTAACCCATTCAAAAAGTTCAAGTTCAGATAGGTACTCAATTCCTCGAGGAAGCTCCTTTAATCCAGGACAGTCCATAAAGGATAGTTTTAATTTCCAGGTTTGGCATTGCCCCCTTATTGATTTCACTGCGCTGAACGTGGGGAGCTATCTTCACATAAAGTTCACGAAGCATAAGAAATTAAGGACGTCTCATTAAAGCACAATTCATTCCCTTCGTAGTGAGCTAGTGAGATAAAGGGATCTCAAGCTACGTATCTCTTTAACTAAATTAACTGCAACTTCTATACATCATTGCCATTTTATTGCTTGAGTGCCTAATTAAAGCTCCTTCAGACTACATAAAAGTCAAATAAACTCAAAATAAGGTACATAACCCCAACACAAACTCTGTAATATCTGTTCAAGTTGAATTTTCTTTTGGAAAATGTTAAAGGGTAAAAATGGTACATGTCTTCTCCTTAATTTCTGCATCTGCCTCTCTCCCCGTTATTACGTAGAATCAAAACAGCGCTGCATTATTTACAGAGAAATTTGTATGCAACCTAATTTAAGAGCGTTGGATCTTTATAGATGGAGCATCTAGACATGTTGTATGCATCACAAAAACAACTTTTGCCGCGTAAAAAACACTGGATCAGAACCCTTCTCTGGAACACTTTTTTATTTTAATTGTTAACAGTGATGCGAGTTAATTTTGTCTTAAATTAGGTAATTTATGAACCAAAACTAACTTGCATTATTTCAATTTCTCACAATAATTAGCCTAACTTTTGCCTTTTGTTCTTGAACTTCTTGATCAAGTTATTGAATTTATTTAATTATATTCCAATTTTTTTTGTCCAATTAACCCTCTAAATATATTAGTTAAGACTTTCCGTCAAAAGTTTACATTATTTATGATACTATTTTTTCATTATTAGTTAACTAAATAGGTATGAGAATTAGATTTTCCTACTTCATATATATCATAGGCTTTCAATTGAGTTCTGTTTCAAATAATTAAAAATTCAAAGCATTACACTCGTTCAATCATAAATTATAATTTCAAATGGTAAGATTATTTTCCGGATTTTGCTCTAAAAATATATATATATATATATATATATGGAAGGTATTTACAATAAAACAGTGTATATAATAATAATCCAATTAGTAAATTTTGGATACAAATAAGTTCATTTTGTTAAAAAAATACCAAAAACTTGGACAATGAAAAATTATACGATAAGTCGTGTGGAAATTATCGACTTACAGAAATTATTGCAGAGCATAGTAAAATATTATGAAAGTATGTTTATAAGTCAAAATAATTATAAAATTATGAGAGCAAAGCTAGCGTGTGTTGTGCTCACCAAGAGGGTTTGGTGAGCACAATTCCAAAATTATATTGGATTGACTTCAAATAACGAATCAAAACCATTGAAACGGATCAACTTCACAAGTGATGCATGTACATGCAAAATTTTGAAATTTCGAATTCATTTAGTACAAAGTCAAGCTATAAATTTTTTTATAAAAATGATGAAAAATGATTGCATAAAATAACTTATAAAATGTTCATTTTTTTTTACCGCTTGACTTTGTACTAAATGAATTGGAAACTTTCAAAATTTTGTATATACACACATCACTTATATAGTAGATGGGTTTCAACGGTTTGTGTCACACCCCAAATCAGGATTTCCGGATTAGGGTGCGATCAGTCTTCGCCTCGTGTCTAATAATCGAAACGACCGCAAGGCTAAACAAATAAAATAAACAATCACAGCGGACGCGAATATAAAACACTCAAACAAAAATCATAAATATAAAATAAACATAACATAATATATACACATCGTCCATACAAATCCCCACCGGGATAAAATATACACAGTCTAACAAAAAGAGATACATAATCTATCGAGTCCAATGTATACAACAAAAACATCGGACTCGCAAATCCTAAACAAAAAGCCCTATGTCTATATCATACGGTGTGGTCATCGGGGACAGCTCCTGACGTCTCTTGCTGCGGATCGCCAGACCCTGTACCTAAAATCCCACATTAAAATGTGGATGAGCGAACGATCGCCCAGTATGTGACCCAGTATTATCCCTTTAGGGATCCTCTAAGTCAAAGCACATTTTAAATTTGAAATCTACGTAAAGTCGGTAATTGTTCCAAATCACTTTTAATGCACATGTTGCGGAATTTAAACCTATCGTAATAGCTACAAAAGAAAAATACATATAGTATATAAAATGATGCGATTATTCTATCATGCCAACATGCTTTAAATTTCCAAAATAAAATCCAAGCGAATGTATATTATAGTCAATCGGAGTCTAGTACAATAGGTACTGTGTGTACAACTAATATAATAGTAATACGGATAAATTTTTTCACCCCATGCCATGCCAATTCGATTTGATATTTCCAAACCGATATAACAAGGACTGCAATCAGGGGAGCAATGATATCCAATGCCTAAAAGCATCGAGCATTGCCCCAAAGACATCAACCCGCAGGTCGGTGCATGCTAGCCGATGGTTATATCTAAATTCGTGCATTTTCCTTACTCTAAAATGATTCTTCATTCAAACATATCCAATAGGAAAAAACTACAAGCAAGGCATAAGAATAAGTTAATCCGTTTCCTCATGAGCAGACAACGGAACTCCACCATCTGGCCAGACCAATGGGACAAGGGCTCGTGATCGGCCCATAACAATAAAAACAAAATCTTCCACCGGAACCTCGGCAGCCGTACTAGGCCTGTAGCTCCTAATGTAGGGGGGATAACTCCCGAATCGTTTCCATGCCTCTGGACTCGAGATCGGTCCGCACGTAATGGTAAAATGATTGAAAATGATATAATAACAACTTAATGCATATAATAATAATAATCCTAATAAGACCTCCAAGGGATCAAGTGATCCCTCAGCCCAATGACCCGCAAGCCTCCTCGCAGTCCACTCTACGAGAACGGAAAGCAGTCATTCGGTCTTCTATCTCACACTCACCAATGCACATGCTTAACTACGATAATATGTTGTCCTCTACGAGAAGAGGACAACTAATATCCTAAATTAATATATATTAATTAAATTACTCTACTCCTACGAAAACAGTAAATTTCAATTTAGAAGGGGTGATGCAATTTCCTAATTACAATTTAGAGAGAATTAAACATGCTCTAATGCAAACTACAAAATTTAAAGGTACAGATGACAGGTCAAGTGGTCGACTGGCAAGAGTACGCCACGAAAAGATAATTCAGATATCCCACACCTGATAGCAAGTAGTGGTCGTGCGCAAGCTAGTAATCTCCGCAATCCGCTCGATCCTCACCTGCTCCGGTATAGCCGTCGGCGGGATCGTACCACAGGTCGGAATCAACTTAGGTCTGCTGACCTGTAATTTAGATGTAACTGAATTAAATACTAAACTAATCGTTCGTATCCCTTTTTCCCATTTAATTATTCTTAACTAGTGTGTTACTTTAATTAACTAACCACAGTTTGAAGTTACGCTCTATCGGTTCGAATCAATTTGACTCGATTCCGATTGAGTGGAGAATTAGGTCTAAGTCGATTTAATTTGATTTAACGTAAATTAATTATTTGTTGTATTTTAATTTGAAGATAAACTGATTAAGTAGATACTTAAATAATGTCATTACGTATTTTTACAATAAAATATATAAGTTACGTAATTTAATTAGTTATTATTTAATCTTAATTTAACTTCTTAAAACAAAAATAAAAGGTGCGTTTCTTAATTAATTTAACTACAATTACTTTAAATCCTAAGTACGTAATTATTAACGTTAATTATTTAATTATTATAATACTTCTAAAGTCGTACGAATTTATTTTAATAAATTGTACAGGTCGATTAATTTATAAAACTAACACGTGATTATCTAATTATCCAACTTAACAAAATTTTGTAATCGTAATGATTCGAAAACATTAATATATTGTTAATTAATTGTCATTTATTAATTAACAACATATTTTATTTTTAGAAATCATTTGCTTAATTTAAATTAAAAATCCTAACTACTTAATTTATTAATTAATTAAAATCCTAATTAACTACGGTGTGTTGTAATTAAATTATTTTAATTTGGTGTGTTTCGGGATCATATAGTGTCCTGTCTGTATAATCTAGTATCTGCTTATAGTATGTCATGAGTCGTCAATCCAGGACTTTTCTAATCATCTCCCGTATTTAAGTGAAAACTTCGGATCGAGCCAAACCAGAAGGAGGCTCAAGATCCGAAGTAAATTTATCCGATTTTTACTTCACTTATTTTCTGAAATCCGATTTTAATCCATTCCATCCTTAATCACTGATTTGGGCCAAGCCTATTTTTTTAAAATTTCCAAAGCCCAATCAATAATTCATTAAAGCCCACATTTAAAATTTCCACAATTTTGCATTTAGGCCCCTTTCATTTAATTATTTCACACAATGGCCCAATATTTCAAATTTCAACCTCATTTATCTACATTTTACAAATTGGTCCCTGACAGTTCAAATGTTCGGTACCAGTGGTAATAACTGGGCTGGTACCGACTGTACCAGCATCATCCCATAATCACAAATCCGGCATACAAACACCTCACACAAATCAGCACATTTAAGGCCTCTGTACAAGTACATCAAGAAAGAGCAACAAGGTCAGAACCTAGCAAGGGCAAAAAGGCAAGGCACACACAAGGGAAAAACCAAAACAAGGAGCAACTGAAAGTCACACAGCATCGCAAATAACCAGCCCCAAAATTAAGGGTCAGTGCCAGTACACAAAGGAATAAGAGCACCAGAACCGAAACCAGCAAAATACACAAGGACAAAGAAATCGCAAACCAGCAAGCCAGCACACCAGCAAACCAGCAACCAACAAGCCAGCGCACCAGCAAACCAGCAACCAACAAGAATCAAGAAAAGGGCACAGAAATGGTGCAATCAGCAGCTTTAACACGAAAAAGGCAAGAGAAGCCAGTACCAATAATGATACTGGTAAAGTCAAACCCAAGAGACCCGCAACCCAGTAACACACAAGAACAGCCCACAAAACCGAAGGAGTCAGAAAACCAGCAAAAGAAAGCAAACAAGCCAATAGGCCGGCACTGGTAACTGTACTAGTAAGGCAACAAGCCAACCCGCAAAGCAACAACCCAAAGAAACAACCCCCAATTTAACAATTTGTCAAGCCGAGAAAATCAACAACCCGCGCGAGACGTCAATCACAATCATAACATCACAGAATACACACAATTAACAATAAGGGAGTGTGCACAAGAAATTACCCGAAAGAGGAGAAAGCGCAAGTGGGGCAAGATAGGCTGGTTCCAAGGCGATCGCCTCACTTCCGACCTTAAAAAGGAAACCAGCAAGCAAACCACAGGGAAGGGCTCCGCTAGGCACCAGAAAATCACCAAGCAAAGCGCCAAAGACAACCGATCACAAACACAAGCACACAAAACTCTAGGGTTTTGAGTATCGCAGGCAACAAGGCAAACATAAACGAGAGAGAGAGAGATATGGTTCTCAGCACATGAGCGAAGGAACAAGAGAGAGAGAGTTAAAGAGCAGGAAGAGTGGAGAGAAGAGAGAGCGACAGAGAGAGTGCGGTAGCGGAGACAGCGAGAAAGAAGGAGGGGTGTATAGGGGTTCGGGTTCGGACCCGAAATCAAAACTCAAAATTTTGATTTCCAAATTTTCAATTCCGATCTGAGTAGTCCACCGTGTAACGAGTCGATTATTCAGTCCTTTGAATCAATTTCTGAGTTTACCATTTTATAATTCGTCCAATTTGTTTAATTAATATCAACTCGTTTAATCCTTCAAATTCAAATTCTTGCTCGTAAACCCTAATTTGATTCCATTAATCAATTTGTAAAAAAAAAAAATTGAAATAACAATTTATCTAGTTTAATAAATTCGGTTTTTACTTATTTAATTTAACTAAATAAGCTTTATTAATCTATTAATCAAATTATTTATTTAACCTTTATTTAACTAATTAATTTATCTTAAATCGTAATTAGTTCTAAATCTTGATTATTAGTCTAATTAATTACACTTAATCCTACAGGTATAATAGTTTGGATTCGTCATATAAATCTAATCCAACAAGTTTTTAAAATTGTGTTCACCAAATCCTCCTAGCACTACAACAAAAATTGGTTTCAGCGACCGGCATCAGCGACCGGTTAAATCGCCGGTCGCTGAAGATCTCAAAAAAATAAAAAATAAATAAAAATTAAGTCTTTTGGCGACGAATCCTTCAGCGATCGACGCCCACAGCCTTCTGCGACCGATTTGGCCCGGTCACTGAAGGGTATCGTTAAAAAAAATCCGCCAAATTCTTTCTTCTCTTTGTTTCTTCCCGCTGTCTCCTCCCGCTTTTTAGGTTAGCGAAAAAAAAAAAAAATTGGCCCGCCGACGCCGCTGCCGCCCGACCTCTCCCCTCAGAAGCTCTCTCTCTCGCCCGCCCGACCTCTCTTTGTCTCTTTCCCGGCCACCCCGACCTCTCCCGCGCCAGATGGGAAACTCTCCCGCGCGACTCCACCTCTCTCCTCTCCGTCAGACGAAAACCCTAACTCCTCTGCACCACCCCTCTGTTCTCCTCCGACCCCACCCTCTCCACCCCGACTTGACCCTCTCCTTCACGAATCACTCTCTCCCCTCTCCTTTATGAATCGCTACTCTCCCACGAATCTCTCTCTCCATGCAGCGCACAACCTCATCGCGACAGATAGAAGTGCCTCGTTTTACTCACACGGACGCAAACGCAGGTTTATCTCCTCTCTCTCTTCTCTAATTTTCGATTTTACTAACCTAAGTCTCAATTCTTTTTTACTTGTATTTTTCAGATTTTGATGAAATAGATATGAAGGAAATCAGTCCTTACACTAGTCTCAATTTAATGTCTACTTCCACTCGATCTCCCCCAAACTGCATTTCTGGTATATCCAAATCAAAAATTTTGAGTCCCGCTAGTATAACTCAAGTCAAGTTGGTACAAGTATGGTCCCAGTAGCGGATTTGAAAAATTAAAGAACTATATAGGTCCCACAATTCATGGAATTCATGGAAAAGAAAATGAAAAAAAATTTAATGTTTTTTGACACCCGCAAAAGAGCAAAAATCTGTCAAATGTTCCTGCAATGTGGATTGGGTCAATTAAAACTTCTTGTACTGTTCATTTCTGTTTTGTTTTAAGTTATTTTAGCCTTGTACTAGATTGCAATCAAATTCTGTTTAATCTTGTACTGTTCAATTCTGTATAATAGTAGAGAAGTATGTTGCGATGCTGTCTGACCACGGATGCTAGTCGGTACCAGCAGGCATTTGCCATCTGGTACAGTGTACTAGTCGGTACTGGATTGTACCAGCCGGTACCAAACTGATCTTATACTAAAGCAGCCTGGCTTTGTATTGCTATTTTGTAGTAAACTAATCTATACACTAAACTGATCTATACACTTTTAGGCTCTCACAATCTATTAAACATTATCAGGATTCAATTTTATATTCTTACAGGATGAGCTGGAGAGTCATTTGCAACAGAACGGCATTTCTGTTGATATCGTTTGTTGCTTACTTCATTTATGTTGGAAATTAATATCGGATTGTGGATGGTATAGGAGAGGAGTTTATATAACTTGATTTCTTTTATTTAGTGGAGTATAATATTTTACAAGACTGATATTTTCTCACTCACTCACGCCTCACTATATACTCTCTGATTCCCCCTCTATACATAGACCTCTAACCTATTTATACTAAGTCCAATGTCGGTTATACAATAATCTAGATAATTCATATTGTTTCTTCTACCAACTTAAGATGTTTTTTAATGTTTATGTAGGCTGATGCCGGCGTCTCTGACATAGTATCAAGCCGCCGTGTGGGCTGTCCTGCCCAGACTGGTTATAGGGAAATTAATTTATGTGAATTAATAACAAGGTATATGAATTTATGTGAATTAATTAATTTCAAAATCTCTCCAGGTTGGTCTGGTTATAGGGATAGGTGGCGAGACTATAAAAAGCATGCAAGCCAAGTCTGGTGCTCGGATCCAGGTTTGCATATTGCTGTTGTTTTCTTAATGCTAGTTGGTGACGGAATGGAATTTTACCTGTTTTCTTTATTTGTTAGTATGCCATTTGTTATGACTCGAATAAATCTAATTTTACGATTTTACCTTTATCAATGCTTCTGTTGACTCACACTAGTGAAATCATATAAGAATATTGCTAACAGGCCAGTTCATATCAGTACTTTGTGGTGGTACTATACTGATGTGATGCATTTCTACTTGTCGAGCTTTGCGCTCTTTGTAATGACTGCACCGGTGCTGTTTGTAGTTTTTTTGGTTAAAGCTTATTGTTTGTACTTGATAAACAATTGAGCTTCACTAAGTACAGAGGTGATGATAGTAATTGCTTAATTCCTTTTATATTGTTTCAGATGCTCTTTTGGTGGAGCATGGGAAGCCAATTAAGCATCCATTGTACCAGAAGGATCCACCTTTGTTTTATAAATGGGTAAGATAAATTTTTTCAAGAATTCAGAAATCTGAATACTCTGATTTGTTTTTCTTTATGTCATGACAAAATGATTTCATATTCAATTATTTTATCTTTTAGGCAATGGAGACTTGTCCCATGAAGGAAATTGTGGGGTTTCATGAGAAACTAGTTGAAGAAAATTTGTATTTGTATTTGACTACTTGGTGCATGATACTTGTTCTGATCATTTTGATTATACTTTGCTCTTGCACTTGTACCAAATTTGACTAACAAGTTTGAATATTTTTCTGATAATTAGCATGTTTGTTGTTAGCTGTATAATGTTGGGTAAATTGAAAATTTGAAACTTGATTGGGCTTAAATGGTGCAAATTTAAATAATAAAAAAAATTCCAAAAACCTGATAGAACACTTTCTGCGACTGGTTTTAAGTATCAGCGACCGTTTATTTGGTCGCAGATGCCTTTTTCTGATGTCAGAAAAAATAACAGCGACAAAAAAAAAGTGGTTGCAAAAAAGTATCAGCGACCGGAAATTGACTTTCTGCGACCGGTGACGTCATCAAAAGAGTATCTGCGACAATGCTTACAGCGACCGGAATTGACTTTCTGCGACCGGGAACACTATCTGCAACCGGCGCCTCGACTTTCTGCGACCGGAAAATCGGTCGCAGAAAGTATTTTCTGCTGTAGTGTAGTGAGCACAACATACGCTAGCTTTGCTCAAATTATGGTCTATCGTAATGACTCCATCCCTACTAATTAAATAATCATTTAAGTACTATAAACATGGTTGTTTTGCATAAAACTGTCATAGCTAGTGATATTAAAGAGTCCGGCTAGTATGACATCAATGTCATATGACACCAACTACAAAATTGATTAGATAGACTTTAAATGACTAATCCAAACTGTTCAAATATATTTATTTTATGAGTGATGCGTTTACAAGCAAAAACAATTATATTTTCTAGTTATTTTAGTATCAAATTAAGAGGTCAAAAATGTTGAAAAATGAATGCATTAAAATTAACTTAAAAACTTTGACCGCTTGACTTGGTACTAAATAAATTCGAAAAATGATAAATTTTGCACGTAAATGCACAGCTAATGAAATAGATCGGTTTGAACGGTTTGGATTCACCGTTTGAAGGCGATTCGATAGGTTTTGAAGTTGGTGTTATATAGACTAAAATGACATTGATGTCACAACATATCTATGAATTTAATAGTGATTTTTATTATCCATTTATTAAGCCCTGAACTAAATAAAAGATCGATGTCAGTCAGAATGGCACTAATTATACCCGTACATCAATGCCTGTACCCTAACTTGCTATATCTATTCAGCATTTTGTTGAGATTTAGATCTATGCATATATTCATATTCCTTTTTAAGACTGAAACTGGAATAATGCTGGGAAGAGGTCCCTGAAAATGCTGTCTCAGTCTTTTATTTGTGATGATATTTGTTTTATTGCTTTCAATCCAGTGGCCGAGAATCTCCACAATTTGGGCCGAACTTTTTGGTCTTTTTTTTTGCGAGATCATATGTGTAGCGGGCCGACAGAAGAAAGTAACGGGTTGTCAATATAAACAGTACAGTGGGTGGATTAAATTTTAAGTGGGGTTAAAGAGTTTGTATTTTGTAAAACCGGATTACGAAAATGTGTTAAGGAGAGTCAAAAAAGTTTCTCAAGAAATTTAATTAAGAGAAATGGTGCCTTAAGAATTGAGACAAGAGGGACTTAACTTCAGAAATTCGAGTAAAATGAGAAAAGTTAATTCTCACTGACAAGATGTTGTTCGGACAGATTAAGTTTCTAAGAAGAGTGAGGCTATGGTGCTATGCATAGCACGGATGGGGTCCGTGCTACGGCTCAATATGGTACTTTTTAAAATCCTAACGGTCAATCCAACCGTTCAATGTGATAACCATATGAATATGTACTTGCAAACTAAATTTTATATTTTTTCGAATTTTTTTACTATTTTTTTAGATAGGTAGAATTTTGATGGTCCAGAATTTTCAGAAAACACTGATTTTTCTACCTATCTAAAAAAATAATAAAAAAATTTGAAAAAATATAAAATTTAGTTTGCAAGTAGATATTCATATGATTATCACATTGAACGGTTGGATCGACCGTTAGGATTTTAAAAAGTACCATATTGAGCCGTAGCACACTAGCCATCCGTGCTATGCATAGCACCATAGGCTCACTCTTCTAAGAAGTTTAAAGGAGACTTAAGAAGTCTGGAAGAGATGTTGAACGGCCCCGGTGTGAACATATATAATTGTAATTTATGAAACCTTGACCTCGTTGTTTTTGTTAAATTTTTGTTTAAATGTCGTTGTGTTATTGTTGTAATAAATTTATGAACAACAATATTAGTTTACAATGTTACCGAGTAGGTGCGATTGGATTGGACATACTTTTGAGTCCAATGAGCTCCAGCACCGTCCGATCTCATTAAAATCTGTGTGCACGGAAATTAAAGCAAGAACACACATATATTAAAGTAGAGTGCACGCATCTTAATGTAGATCTCACATTGATTGAATCCATCGAAGCAAAATAAGTCCGATGGGCATCGGACCTACACGAAATTCTTACTAATAATACAACCAAAAATAGTTACGAACAAAAAAGGGAAAATAATATTTTAGAGTTATTATGGAGGAGCGATAAGGATTGTTCGTATGCATGGGAAATATATAGGAACTAGTTCGGTGTGCATTTTTTATTGGAAAAATAATGTCATGAAAAATAGATGAAAACTATTCTAAAGGTTTAAGTTCATGACAAAATTTACGTTGAATCAACAAATTAGAAATCTCAATTAAAACTATTTTTGCAAAATATATTTTATTATAATTTCTTTTGATTAACACATATTATTATTTTTTGAATTTCATCTTCTCTATAAAAATTAAATATAATTTATTTCAGATAAGACTAGATAATTTATTCTATGATCGATTGTCTATTGTGCCCCTTTAAATGTATAATCCAGCTTGCTTTTGTTCATTAATTACATTGATATACATATTTTGAGAACAAAGGAGGATCTTCCACAACTATTTTCACAGTACAATCGAACATTCATTTTAGCACATTTCCATAATCCTTCATGTACATATGCGTACATATGGTATGTTCTCGTAAATTAATTCGTGTTTTTCCCAATCTGTAAAATCATATCCCGCATAATCCCGTTACAATTGAAGACGCCTTGAGATCCAACTTTCTATACCTTGATCGATGAGGGATTTGTTAGGGTTAACTGTGAGGGATATAACCTTATGAATAAACATTTCTTAGAAAATTAACACTTGTGTAGGGCAAGAGATCAAGAGTAATCGGGTTCAAATAGTTAACTGGGTTCAAACCCATTAGTTAATCGGGTACTATTGTGGGTTGCACAACAATTTTTTTTATTATAACTCATATAAGCAATATACAAGCAGAGCACAAAGGAGAGTGAGGATTGCTATGGGCAAGCAGGGCCGATCCTGAAGATTTTGGGGCCCGGGGCAGGAGAAAAATTTAGGCCCTTTATATATATAAAAAATTTTATGAGACCGATTAATTCGTTTGTGATGTCTCGATATTTGACCTATAAATCCGACCAATTCCTGTACCAAAATCTGTGTTTTTAACTACCAAATCGTGTCTTTTACATTGAATATCCATAGAATGTGGTACTGCTGCATTTTATTTCTACTTTGCAGAAAACAGCGAAATCAGGGAAGATTGCAAGTTCTGAGACCTTACACGCGGGCCGCGTCACATCCACTGCGGGCCGCATCAAACCCTGACGCGACCACAAACGCGATCACCTCCTTATCCACGCGAGAGACACAGACACGCGGGCCACGTCACACCACACGCGGGTCGCGTCATCCTATTCCGGAAGTAAAACAGAAAAGGAAACAGAGGCTCAATGAAGGAAAGGTCGGCCAGATTGGCTATATTACGGGATCCCCAGCCACAGAGGGGTATGCTATTCATTATTCTGCATTTTAGAGAGCAAGAGACAGATTCTAGGGTTTGGACTTGACGGCTAGCTTGGAGACGAAGTTGAGAAGCGAAAGACGAAAGTTCTTCACGGATCTTCTTTGTATTTCGGGTTTTGTCATGGCTATTTCTTCTATCTTTTGTTTTGTTTGTTCTTTGACTATGCTTGAGTAGTTTACTTAGTTTCTAGGGTTACGATGTAGTTTGATACTTTGTTTTGTATGCATGTTGTTTGAATCTGTGTTGAATGTTAGTGTTTAATTGTTTGAGTAGTATTTTAATTGCTTTGTTGAAGTTGATTGAATGATTCTTGATTGTCTACTGTTAGATGTCTATAGCATCTTTCTAGTAATTTGGCCCTGATGTTTCTCTCAACCAAACTTAGTATTTGAGGTAGGTTTACGAGCCGTGAGGCGAGACCAAATAGTAACTGAGAGGTGGACTTTTCCACTTATCGAGAGGTAGTGGTTACCTTTAGTAAACTGATCAGAGTCAAAATAATGATAATTTACGTAGGGTTTTGGATTAGGTTTTGCATATTTTCTCACACTTATGTTTAATTAATTAGAGAAAAAAGGCTACTGTCAACCTTCTTTATGTTTTATTGCAGAAAACAGGTTTTGGGACTATTTTACATCAAATGGAGCTAGAATCGGGTCAATCGGATCAGCGACGCTCATCGACTAAGTCTCTGTTACGGTCAATATTGCCTAATACGGACCAGGCCTAGCACAGACCAGAAGATATAGCTGGAAGCATTAAACCCTAACCGTCAAGGTCCTAATACGGACCGTATCACTTGATACGGTCCGTATCCGAAGGTGTCCCTTGGGGAATAACTGCCGATAGCTGTTTCCAGATCAGTTTCTTAGCCCCTACTCAACCTCCAGACGTCCCTCCACTCCTATATAAGGCCCCTGGGCAGAAGGAATAATCATCTTTGTAATTAGGGTTAGATTTGATTAAAGTGAGAAGAGAGGAGTGCTTGTAACAATGCCGTTCCGCGGCTAAGTTCCTTTTCTTAGGGCTAGGCAGTAAACCTTGTTACTCTTGATGTTTTGATATATATATTTCTGTTGATTATGGTTTCTTGTTGTTGTATTAAAATGCTTTTGTGATTTACTATCTCTTCATCTAATTTCAATGATCTAGTTTGAGTCCGTTAGGGTAGTGACAGTACTTTAATGGTAAGAGAAACTATTTGTATGAATTAGCCTCGTTGAGATCTATTAGGTTTATGTGAAGAAAACCTTAGTGGGGAAACCATAAACCAGACCAACAAAACGCGTACCAAATTCCATCACTTGCGTAAAGTAAATCGCAGTGATCTGTGTAGTAATTTGGGGGTATTTGAGAGATCAGACATTTGCGTAAGGAAAATCGCAATGTCCTATGTAGAATCTCGATGAAAGATCTGTCATTCTTGCGTAACATAAATCGTAGTGACCTATGTGGTTATCTTTCATAAAACAACAACAGGAAATCAGACGCAACAGGAATATATTGTCAAGGCGGATTGAGTGGCAATGGTGTGCCGAACCCTAGGAATTCTCATCTCTATCTTTATTTTAATTACTTTTAATTGCTTCCTAATTTACATTGATCACAACAACATCTCTCAATTTTCAGATTTCGTCTAGCATTTCGAAAGATTGTGATTCGATCGCTCAAAGCATTGAACCAATATTCCCTGTGGATCGACCTCGAATATACTACTCGATAGGATTGTGCGCTTGCAGTCCGAACCGATAGCATTTCTGAGTTTATAAATATTAAAAGAAACATTGCTCTCTTTTGAGTGATCAAGCTTTTTGGCGCCGTTGCCAGGGAATAACGGTTCATTGTGCAAGGCCTCGCGAGACGCCCTTGCTTTGACCATTGAATCCAATTAATTAGAAACGCCTAGATTTCTTTTTATTTTCTGCATTTTTATTTTTCTTTTGTTTTCAATTTCGTTTTTATTTTTTTTAGTTTAATTTTCATATTCTCTTTTCTTTTTTAGGACACTGCACGCTGGCCGAATCATCCGTACGAAGATCCGAGAGGATTGCTAGTAGGAGAGGACAGCTAGTAGGAGAGGACAATTCGCTTCCACATCACCGATAAGAACCAATCATAGTTCTTCATCAAGTAATTCTGAAAGCGAAGAAGACTCAGATTCGATCAACATGAATATCCCACCGAACGAACCGATCAACAATGGAAGACAACACAATGGTGATAATGGAGTTCACGATGCAGCAAGACCCAAACTTCTACGAGACTATTGCGTACCGCGCGCGAATGATCCTAATTCTAGTATAAACCCGCCAACTGTTACAAACCATAATTTTGAGATCAAACCTGCTCTCATAAATATGGTTTCACAACAGCAATTTGGAGGATTTCCACATGAAGATCCACATCTTCATTTGTCAATTTTCCTAGGGATATGCGAGACGATAAAGATCAACGGAGTTACCGATTAAGCAATCAGGCTAAGGCTATTTCAATTCTCATTAAAAGATAAAGCAAGAGCATGGTTGTTTTCCTTACCAGCCAATTCCATTCAAACTTGGGACCAATTGTTTAATGTGTTTATTGCAAAATATTTTCCACCATCCAAAACTTCGAGGTTCAGAAATGCAATTACTAATTTCGAACAAAGAGATGGTGAAACATTGTGTGAGGCATGGGATAGATACAAGGATATGTTAAGGTGCTGTCCACATCATGGTCTAGAAAGATGGCTGATTGTCTAAACTTTTTATAATGGTCTAAACCCTACCGATAGATTATCTATTGATGCTTCCGCAGGAGGAGCAATCATGAACAAGGAACCTGACGAGGCTTACAACCTAATTGAAGAGATTGCAATCAACCAACACTACTGGATCCCTGAGCGAAAGAAGCCAACTCCAACACCTGGCATGCACCGAGTAGATGATATCTCCATACTGAGCGCAAAGATTGATGCTTTGCAAATGGCACTCAACAAGCAAACCAAGCAGCGAACGGTAGCAGCAGTCAATGCCGCAACAGTATGTGACTATTGTGGAGGGGCGCATGAGATGACCAAATGTATGAATGTGACAGAAACTGAGGAAGAAATGGAGCAAGCAAACGCAATCGACAACAGCTTTCGACCTCAGCCCGCCTACAATACATACCATCCGAACAACCGAAACCATCCAAATCTCTCATACGCAAACAATCAAAGGCCTGCTGCACACCAACAGAACTACCAACCACAGCCCAATTATCAACCAAGATACAACAATCCTCAACCGAATTACCAACCGAGGCAATACAACCAACCACAGCAACCTGACATCACATCTTTAATGGAGAGATTCCTAGAGAAGCAAGACAAGGCTAACGCCAAAATCGTGCAAAAGATCGAATCCTTAACAAACCGCAACGAAGACTTAGAAGACAATGCCTCTAAGATGGCTAAAGAACTCTCGAGTATTACACGCGGAAAAGGCAAATTTCTGGGCTAACCAGAAGAAAACCCGAGAGTGACTTGCAAGAGCATAACATTAAGGAGCGGTACAGCCTATCAGGGACCTCCCATGCCCGATCAAACTTCCGATGAGATGCATGCGGAACCATCGCATTCTGAAGAGTACGAGCCGCAACCACCGGAGCCGCCCGTATTAGAACTGCAGACAGACTTTACTAAGGAGCAGAATGACACCGTAGGTGGAGACGAGCGACAACCCGAACCTGAATACATTTCACCATCACCCTACAAGCCACCTCTGCCATTCCCTCCAAGGCCTGCCAAGCACAAGGTAGAGCAGCAATTTGCAAGATTCATGGAGACACTCAAGCAATTACAAGTCACAATCCCCTTCACTGAGGCAATTGCAAATATACCCTCGTATGCTAAATTTCTGAAGGAGATTCTCTCAAACCGAAGTAGACTCAAAGAATTCTCAACAGTTCTGGAATGCAGTACGCTCGTGCAAAGCAAATTACCGACAAAGTTGAAAGATCCGGGAAGCTTCTCGATACCATGTACCATTGGCACAACCGATTTTAAGAGAGCTTTATGTGATCTGGGAGCAAGTGTGAGTCTGATGTCTAAGGTAGTATTTGACAAGTTGGAATGTGGAGACCTATCACCAACAAGGATTTCATTGCAACTAGCTGACCGATCAATTCGACATCCTGAAGGAATGTTGCTTGATATCCCAATCAAAGTCGGTAAATTCTGGATACCAGCAGATTTTGTGGTAGTTGATATGGAAGAAGATGAGCAGATTCCAATCATCCTTGGAAGGCCATTCCTTGCCACTTGTGGGGCAATGATTGATGTTAGGAATGGAAAGATTTCACTAAATGTTGGCGAGAACAAGATTATCTTCAACATGAACGAGACCAAAGTCCCACCTGACATAAATCTTGTCTACAATTTGGAAACAACGGATGAGTATGGTGATGATGAATTGCGAATGGATGAATTTGAAGACATCAAAGAAATGGTGCACAAAGCAGAAATGGAGAGATTGTTCATTGTACAATATGACGGTCAGATCCATCCAACCTCCGTGACAACGCAAACCGATGATCTGAACAAGAGCCCTAATATCGCAAACAACAAGAATTATTCTCTCTTAGCCCTTGCATTAATCAAAAACCTACGCGAAGAACTCGATGCAATTTCTCAAAGACTGGATGAGGTCGAATCAGTACTCGATTTGAGCCTAGCGTTCGACCCCGGACCTCAAGCACCAACCGACTTCTTCGAGAAAGGCAATGACGATGAGACCACAAAAGACGCTGAAGGTGAACCACCCGATAAGCAACCCGCTTGCATTAACGGGAGGATATCTAGAAGAAACTAACAAAACACCGAGTCAAGCTAATGACTTAAAACAAGCGCTTCTTGGGAGGCAACCCAAGACCACTTTTATATTTTCTATAAATTATTTAATTTTCAATTTAATTAGGACTTAAACAAAGAAACAACTCATACCCACCTTTTTCCTATGATCAGGTAAGCATACTGGAGGAAAGGCTTGATTAAAAGACATCTCGGAAGATGGAAAAATACTCTCTGGTACGACCTGTATTGGCTGATACGGATCTTACCAATGGATACGGGGGCAATAGAGTAAGAAGACAGGAAATAAGTGGTGAATACGGCCCGTATTGGCTGATACGGCCCGTATTCGAAGGAGTTAAAAACTTAGCAATTACTGGGTAAGCATAACGGATTCAATACGGACCGTATTGGCTGATACGGTCCGTAATAAGAGTCAATCCGGGAGATGCGAACTCGTTAAGAAGAGACGTTTGAAATCCCGCGCGAATCACGTCTCATAACCGTTAATATTTTCGTTTTAACTCCTTAACCCCTCTCTTCCTCTCTCTCCCTATTCTCTTCCCCTCCATCTCCTCTCTTTCTCCCTCTTCCATTCTTACCCGAAATCAAGCACCTCCTTTTGCCACCGATCTCCGTCGCCAACCTCATCTCCTTCAACATTGAAGCCGCCGCCGACCTCCTTCTCCGCGCCTCTGCCCTAATACGGACCGTACCGGGTCCGTATCCGACGGCCACTCGACTCTTCTTCTCCAATTTCGGTTTTTCTAAACCCCCTTTTTTTAATTTCAAAGTTTAATTTCATTTTTTACATTTTTTTTAATTCAAACTCTGTTACATTAGTTTAGATAATCAAGTTTTATTTTTGCAAAAATCACAAAAATCACAAAAAAATTAGTTTCTGTTAATTTTCCCAATTTTTACTAGTATAATACGGTCCGTAATAGTTTACCAGAACCAGCACTTGGTCTTTCCAGAAATACCTTTTAATACGGTCCGTATTTGTGATACGGTCAGTAACCAGTCCTGTACTTGGTCAATTTTCACCAGCTAACCAGTCCGTAATCAGACCGTATTGACCGATACGGTCCGTAACAGAGACCTGAAATTTGAGCAAATGGCCCCAAAAATGAAGAATATTTTAGGGGCAGTTACAAGGAGCGCTAAGAAAGCCCTTGGAAGCGCCGGCCCAAGTAATTCACCACAGGGCTCCTCTAGCCGATCCTCCCGGTCCTCCGGCTCGCAACCACAATCCTCCAACCATTCATCCTCTCATTCCAACACCCAGCAATCAATCAGAGACACACCAGTCTCAGATGCAGACTATGACCCAGAGGAGTTCAACCCTCGAGATTTTGGTCTTGAGGAAGAGGACTCTGATGAGTCGATGGAGGAAGCAACCGAGTACCAACCCGTCTTCTCGCATCCACAATTCAGACAAAGCTACGAGAAGATGAAAACCAGGGAGGTCATATACCACAATTCCATCAACACAGAGACACTCGAGCGACTAGGCCTCCTTGCACAAACCGAGCAGCTCGCAAGCCGCATCCACCTCTGGCAATTCCTCCAACTGATCAAAGGAGTTAAAATTTACAAGGTGCTCACAAGGGAGTTCCTTGCAACCTTCAGATACAATGAAGACTCCATCTCTTTTCAGATGATAGGCGAGCAGTATATAGTCGCCATGGATGATTTCTGTGCTAAACCTCACCAACGATGGCACCTCTAATTCTCCTGACTGCCCAGAGTTCTGGTACAGCATCACCGAAGACAACCAAAACAAAACTCGACCGGCAAGCAGAATCATCCATCCCCAAGTCCGCCTCTTGCAAGTAATCCTTGCCAATTCCATTTTCGCACGAGGCGAGAGTTCATCCAAGGTGACATTACCCGAAATCTATCTTCTCAAGTGCATGATCGAGCCTACACCGGTGCGACCTCACCTCGGCCATCTCCTTTGCAAACAAATCCGTGAGGTCGCCCACGCCAAGAAAAAGGGTGGAAAAACCTCCATCGGGTTCGTGGCCACAATCTTGGCCAATCATCTCGCTCTGCAAATGGACCATCTCAAGGAAGCAAGCGGGCTCACACAAATTGACATGTCATGCCTCCAAGCCATGAAATTTGTCACCGGCCACTATCCAGGTCCCTACTTCTACAATTCGCCAAAGGGAATCCTCCAATTTCCCTTTCGACATCTCAATCTCTGCAGTAGAGCCTCCTGGAAAATGGCACGCCATTTAAGCCCGAATTATGAGCCTCCTCAGGATTACATCGACGTAATCGAGAGCCAACACGCAATGCAAAATCAGGTTAACATCGATCGGCAGCAGAGAGAAGAGGAGGAGCCCTCTTTTGACGCATATAGGGAGGCAGACACATCGGCAGCTAGAGCCGAGTCTTCAGGGGCGGCACCATATGATGCCCCTACAGCCGAGTACGATCAGTTCATCCAAATGGTAGATTGGATGAACTCCAACCTCAATGAGCACAACCTGATAACAACCGAAACTACCCGGCAGATGGAGCAAAACATCTCAACAATTCACCAAGAGGTTGGTGAAATCAGAAACAGCATGGAGGAGATCCGGAGGAGTATCGACGAGAGCAGGCGCGAGACCCAGCAGACGCGCTACATGGCACAGTAGTATTATCAGTATGCTCTCGACTCCGGATTCGAGTACCAGCCACCACCATACGGACTCTTCGACCCGTCATTCTACGAGGAGATCCAGCGCCCGCCACCACCTCCACCACCTCAAGATTGAGGTGCAGTGAGTTGTATCTTTCCCCGGTCTTTTTACTTTACTATTTCCTTTATTTTTATCTCTCGAGCATTGGGGACAATGCTCAATTTTATTCGGGGGGTAGGAAGGTAAAATTGACCATGTATCTTTAAAATTTTAAAAAAAAATTTCTCATTTTTAAATACTTAGGTGCTAGTAGTTTTACTCAATTTTTGACTAGAGTTGGAGGCTTTACCGAAAATCCTAGAATGATTAGATTGAGCTTTTTAGCTAGCTTGTATTTTATTTTTCCTTAGGAGTAGGTTAATCAAATAGGAATTGTTTTAAAATTGAATTAGGCTAAGGTTTAGACAATTGGCCATGATACAAAAAATTAAGAATTTTAAAAAACAATTAATAATCTCGAAGTGAACAATTAATTGCTAACCATGAGAGTTGACCAAAATTGCAAACCCTAGAATTTTTATTTATTGAGTAATTTATTTTTGCAAAGTCTTTTAAGCTTGATAGTGTTTTAAAATACCCATTTATTATAAATAGACCCCTAGCGAAACTATGCAATAATTCCTTGTATGAATGAATACTTGGAATTGTGTGTAATCATGGTACTTGATACAAAAATATTTTATTTTTCAGAAAAATACAAAAATACAAAAAAATCAGAAATGAGAAAAATCCAAAAAAAATAGAAAAATTCAGAAAAAGAAAAAAATATAATAAAAGATGGAGGATAAAAAGAGTACGGGTGCCTACATAAGACTGGTTACCAATAGGCTCGAGAAAACCTCCCATTTTTTAAATTTTGTACATATTAAATTTTTCAAAAATAGTCACTAGTACCAACACACTTAGTTGTCATACTTTGCTCCAATCAATTAGGAAGGAAAATCAAAATTTATATCATTAGAATTCCTATTGATTGGAAGGGATCCATTTATAATTGAAGGGGAAATTAATACTCTCAATTTTAAGGATATTTGTGAAGTAGATTGTTCGATGATAATTTTTCTAGGGTAAGCATAATGAGGTCAATCATGGGGTGAATAAATTGTTCAAAGGAGAGATCATGAATATTTTTAAAGTTCTAGATTTTTATTGTCATGTCAATTGTACCACTACTAGAATTTTGGTTTCTTGCATGGATAAAACTTAGTTGTTACATGGATGTGAATGTCCCATGCAAAAGAATTGGCATTTATGACACAACAATATCTGTTGCATGGGTGTCCCATGCAAAAAGTAACCCATGCAAAAGATTTGATGTTTATCCATGCAATTGTCTTTTTCCGACCCATGCAACTAATATTTGATGACCCGTGACCCGCCAGCGACGCCTGATAGTATATTTTAATGAAGGTCCATGCAAAAACCAAAAGAAGTATCCATGTAACAAGTCTGCAGAACTGAGACCCAACAGTTGCATGGGCTTATCCATGTAACAAGTTTTGATGATTCTTTGTTTATTATTTTATTGTAAAGGTCCATGTAAGAAGTCCTACACTATCCATGCAAAAAGTCTACAGAATTGAGACGAAACGGTTCCATGGGCTTATCCATGTAATAAGTTTTGATGATTAGTTTTTTATTATTTTATTCCAAAGGTCCATGTAAGAAGTCCTACACTATCCATGCAATAAGTCTACAGAATTAAGACGAAACTGTTCCATGGGCTTATCCATGTAACAAGTTTTGATGATTAGTTTTTTATTATTTTATTCCAAAGGTCCATGTAAGAAGTCCTACACTATCCATGCAATTAATCTAGATTGTCGAGAAATATTAGTTGCATGCGACTACCCATGTTAAATGTTATAAATTCCTGGACAGAGCCTTTCCTGTATATATTTGATCTCTCCTTTCAAATTGAATATATTTTGTATATCACAACAAGCAACATGAAGTATAGCAGTATATTAAAAACTAAATGAGATACACAAATATATTCCGAAACTTAAATTGTAGAATCTTTAAATTTTGGTCTTAAGAATAAACCTTACAAAGTCATTGAGATACAAAATAATTCACCAAATTAATATACAAAACAATTCACCAAAATGCAAGACAAAACATTACACAAAAGATTTACCAATTAATAACCATCTTCATCGGATTCATCGTTGAGGTTAGACCATCCAAGTGCTTCCTCAACTCCATGCATGTCATACTCTTGCTCCGTGTGATAACCTTCATCACCTTCCTCCATGGGGTTATTAGCCACCGTTTGTGGTGCATGTGATATTGTTGGTGAAGTCTCCATCATATCGTCTACTAGTTCGAACTCATTTTCTCGAATTACCACATTCTCCCAATTAAAGCCCTCTTCATTTGGTTCCAATACCGGGTTATCCGTCCTTTCCTCTTGGTAAAATTCGAGATTTTCATCGGAGTCCTCCTCGACACGAAACTTTCCTTTGGGGCTTATTTTCATTGCCACCCACCATGGACGTCTTTCACGAGTATCCGATGCATAAGGAATGTAGACTACTTGAATTGCTTGGCATGCCAATACGTATGGCTCAAAACTTTTTAGCCGAGATGTGTGTTTCACCTCTACTATTCCATGTTTTTTGTCCTTTTTTACCCCGGTTGTTATGTCAAACCAAATACACCTAAAGAGAGCAACCTTGTTGCCTCCATCATAATTTCGCTCAATTACCTCTTGGAGAATTCCATAGAAGTCGTGTTGCTCGCCATTTTCATCAAACTCTCCGTTGATGCAAACACCGCTACTCTTTGTTGCCTTGTTTTGCGCATACTTTTCGGTGTGAAATCGATACCCGTTGATGTCGTACACTTCGTAGGAGCTTGCGATTTTAGATGGCTTGAGTCCTGCCTTTCGGATATATTTATCACAATCATCATCAGAGAGTACCTTTGTTCGTAACCAATCTCCGTAACTCTCTTGACGAACTTTGTCCAAATCTTGCGGTCTTGTACCACTGTTGAGCATGCATGTATCGAACTCCCTACAAATTCCAATAATTATACAAAAATAAGATTTCGATAGTTTTGACCAGCATGAAAGTCTTTGAAGTTTCCCAATATTGTGCCAATATATAAAGCATTACATGCCAAGCATCGATATACAAAATTTTCCATTTATATGAATTTTGGTGATTTTAAATTGATTTCTAAATCCCAGCTGGTGAACACGAAAAACTGGGTCAAAGAATGGGAGCTGGCATGTGAACTGCCCCTCACAAATCCCTCAATTACACATATCTACAGGCCTTAATATTTTTTTTAAAATTTTTGGCACAGAGTACATGAGGTGACCATCAGTTCTACACAGAGAACTAAAAATATGGTTAAGCCAATTGCTCACAATAATTTTCTAAAGGTCAGCTGTCCATAATTATCAAAACAATCAGCACTAGTCATTGGTTGTTTTCCAAATTAAAACAACTGTCCAGAATTTTCAGCTGTCCAGAATTTTCAGCTGTCCAGAATTTTCTAAGCCAAACTCAAACAAAAAAAAATGATAAACCAACTGGAATAATTTAAATATGTGTGTAAATGTCTCATGGACAGTATACTACATGATTTTAATATAGTTATGACACCGGCTTTGGCCATTGGTTGTTTTCCAAATTAAAACATATAGCTAGATAAATAAGATTGTACCTTTCATACTTGTCATGAATCTCGGGACAGTTGTGAAGGACATAGTAGTGTGCTGCTTTATAGTCCTTATCATCAAGAACAATTCGATTTTCTTTTCCAAGAGGCCGACCCGGATTATCAAATATCGATAGTCCTCCTTGCGAAGGGTTACTCCTTGCAACTCGTTTGCCATTTCGAGGTTTTTCTTCAAAATAATGTGAGCAAAAGGTAGATATCTCTTTAACAATTGTAGCATCGACGATTGAACCCTCGACACGTGCCTTGTTCGTCACTTTCATCCTTTGTTCTTTGTTACGCCTATAATTTCAAGAGTTGGTACGGTAGTTAGATAGATATACTATTATGGGTTCGATATAACAACCAACTTGCAAGCGAAGTGTTTCATTATGTATTTAATTTTTTTTGGGAAAGATAGCAAACCTTTCACATGGGTACATCCATCGGGACCCTACCGGACCACCCATTCTAGCCTCGTGTGCTACATGCACCACAAGATGCTCCATTGAATCGAAGAAACTTGGCGGGAAATTTTTTTCCATTTTGCAAAGTGTGACGACAATATCATTTTCTAATTGGTCGATACGGGATGGTAAAAGCTCCTTGGCACATATCTCTCTAAAGAACATCCCACACTTCATCCGGGACAAAGTCTCGAAATGTGACGGGAAGTAGGCGCTCCATGAACACATGCAAATCATGGCTCTTTAACCCAATTAGGGTGTTTGTTGTGAGGTTAACACACCTTGACCAATTCGATGCGTATCCATCGGGAAACTTCACTATCTCTTTGAGCCATGTCAAAACCTTCCGCTTTTGTTCTACAGTAAGTGCGAAGGGAGCCTTTGGTTTACGCATCTTTCCTGGGTGTCGAGGGTCCGGGGTTAGGTGTTGATTGTCACGATCGCAAAGGAGAGCCAAATCTTTTCTTGATTTTTCATTATCCTTGGTTTTGCCACCTATGCTTAAGAGCGTGTAAATCAAATTATCCGCGAAATTCTTCTCCAAATGCATAATGTCAATGTTGTGAGGCAAAAGATTGTCTTTCCAATATGGTAACCTCCAAAATATACTCTTTTTTTTGCCAATGGTGGGTATCGGTATAACCACGAATTTGGTTTAATTTCTTAGTTTTACCCCATTCAATCTCATCTAGTTGGCTCACTTCCTTGAGCATCTCCTTGCCCGTTTTGTGGCGCGGTGGCCCACCATATTCGGCTCTTCCCTTAATGAAATTTTTCTTATCTCGACGAAATGGGTGACCCGGAGACAAGAAACATCTATAACAGTCAAACCAACTTGCTTTCCCACCATGCACTAGTCGAAAGGCCTTTGTTGCACCTTGACAATAATAACACCCCAATCGTCCATGTGTACCCCACCCACATAGCATCTCATAAGCGGGATAATCACTCACCGTCCAAATAAGTGATGCATGCATCTCGAAATTCTCCTTTCTAGATTCATCCCATGTCATTTCTCCAATCGACCACAATTTATTCAACTCGTCAATTAAAGGTTCAAGAAGGATGTCAATGTCCCGACCCGGATGCTTTGGTCCGGGGATGACTAGCGTGAGGAACATGGTATCTTCTTTCATTAACATCCCCGGTGGTAGGTTATATGGAAAGACAAACACCGGCCAACATGAATATGGAGATGCACTCGAGTTGAAAGGCATGAATCCATCCGTCGTAATACCCAAAATTACATTTCTCACCTCTTTCGCGAAATCCGGATACTTGGCCGCGAAATGCTTCCAAGCCTCACCATCGGCCGGGTGCACCATAATCTCAGGTTTGTCACGCTTACCCTCCTTGTGCCATCTCATATTTTTCGCATTTGATTTGGTCAAGTACATCCTTTGCAATCTTGGGGTGATGGGTAGGTAACGAAGTATCTTTTGTGGAACGGGTTTTGCCTTTGTATTATGTCCCGGTGGCTTATATCTCGGTTCTCCACATACATCACAACTTGTCTTGTCCTTGTTCGTATCGTTGTAATAAAGCATGCAAAAGTTTGGGCATACGTCTATTTTCACATGTTCCATGCCCAACCCCTCGATCAATCGCTTCGATTGGCAGAAATTATCCGGCATTTGAGAGCTAGGAGGAAGCATGCTCTTAATGAGAACCATCATATCATCATAGCATTTTTGGCTCAATTGGTGTTCCGCCTTTAACGCCAAGGCTTGTGTGACCGCCGACAATATGGTGTGGTTTTCGCATTTCAAATGTCCGGTCATGTTCTCCTCCCAAAGAGGGGTTTCCGATGCGGCTAGCATGGTGAAAAATTTTGAAGCTACTCCGGAGGGTTGGTCAGCCTCCCAATCAAAAGAAGGTCCAGCTGCTGCCCTTACCATATCTCCCATTTGATCCGTTGGTGTTGGGGATAGAGGGTTGATAGTTGGGTTACTCTCATCCTCGCCGTGCTTGTGCCAAACCTCATATAGAGCGCGGAAACCAGATTTGTAAAGGTGTATATTCACGGTTTCTACATCTCGACTATAGAGGTTGTCACATTTTTTACAAGGACAAGGGATACACTTCCTTCCACGCGCGTCGATAGTCACCACATCGGGTTTGGATAATGCCGCCTTAGCAAATTCTTGAACACCCCTAATAAAATTTGGTTCAAGTCGTGTTCTGTTGTTGTACATCCATTGACGGTCGTTAGTGGCCATTTGATTAGTTTTCTGTAACATTGAATCGATGGTTAATTTAAAAACTGAGATGTGGTACAACCTAATGACTTCAAGTCCTTTCTGGCATTTCATCAAACAGTTCCAATGCGCAGAAAAAAAAAGCATTTGTTGAATGGTAATGTACACAGAGAGTTAGAGCTTGTAAGGAAATTCAGCACTAAATTAGGTTGAAATGAATCGCTTAGTTACCACAGTAAATTATATTTCAATTGTACTTACCTCCTCTTTGAGTGCAATGCCGATGTTGACTTCAATGTGATGGGCAGAGAGACACAGAGAGATATAGCGAGGGAGGGGTAAGAGGCTGGGCAGACACAGAGACTCAAAAAGAGAGAGTGGAGGGATTAAAAAGAAGGGCACGAATTGGCGACTGACCGACTGTGCTCATAAGGAAGAGCATGAGGAAATGAATTACCAATAAGGTGGTCTGTGTCGGGTTGAAAATGAAACCGATGGTCGGCATTTACATCGGAAGACCAGTACAAATAGTGTCATTGTTGTTCTAAGTTCATTTTTTTTTTGCGTACCCTGCTTGTACGCATTTTATTTATTCCACCACAAATTCCCACCATGCATTGTATATATCCCAACATAAGACTACATCCCATTTTTGCTATCCCAACAGAAAATGAAACTCAATATATGCCAAGGATAAGGAAAAACAGATCAGGAGTTAATTATCTAAGATGAGTGACTGAAGTATAGTAAACTTCAGTTTAAACTTAATGCTGTTCACATCCTACTTAATTGTTCATCCAAATACTTAATATTGTTCACTTAATACATAACTCCCAATCAAATTAGATACATAACTGTTATGTTTTGTTAGCCGCTACACTATTACAAATGGCGTAAAACCAGAGGTTTGGCCTTCCAGAGATCATCCGCGTCCTTTATCGCCCCCACCGCGACCAGAAGGTTCCCCTCCCCCTCCGATATCGGCCCCACCACCACCAGAAGACTGTACATTTGTGACAACCTCCTAACAAAATGCAGAAAAAGAATGGAAAATATGCATTAATATACTACGATGTGATTTCCAAAAAATGAGTTGAAAGGGACATTGCACTTACAGAGAAGTTAGGAGGGTCAGCTCCTGTTTTGGCGAAGAGCGCCGCGATACATGCCCTGCTGTATGCATTTTCTTTTTTATTCTCTTCCATTTCCACTCGGTGTCGCGTCTATTGGGCAGCGATCTCCTGAGCAAACTCTCTTTGTGCAACATCTAGTTTCCTTTTAATTAACTCTTCCACCTCCTTGGCAGTGTACGATTTCTTTGTGTGTTCAGCAGAGGTGGCAGTGCTTTTGGTAGGTTCCGATGGGGCTGCCTCCATTGCCTCCAGCTCTTGGTTGGCTTTTGACATTCTTGACCGATTGCCAAATCCATACAGCCTGCCTCTCTTGTCCTCTCCATCCACAGCAAGTTTCCATAGCGCTTCATCGTCCATTTCATTCCCATGTGCCTCTTTTAATGATTTGAACTGATCCTGCATTGGATCGACACAGTAAGTTAAGTTATAAATTGCAAATCATTATATTACATCTAACGGACTGTAATCTTGGGGCTAATGGTGCTATAGTCAATTTTACTTTCCAAACAAGGGTACATTTATGTTGCTTGAGTTGTGCTTGTAATTCTCAAAAGAAGGAACTGATTACACTATAGCAAACCAAGCCGGCTTGGTAATGTTGAGAAATAGATAGAAAGTTCTCCAGTTGACACAACAGCTAAAGGATGTTTTTTTTTAAATGGTCAAAAGCAGAATTTGGTAAAACCCTCACCCAAAATTGGTTCATGTTGCACAATTTGGTTCATGCTGTACGTAAATACCATCAAATTGGTTCTTGTTGTGTAAAAATGAAGACATAGACAAAATGATTGATTATCGCTGCCCTTTTTGCTCTATCGCTGACGTACTCCCCAGCCGGTGACCTCTTCAAATGAGTTCGATCAAAAACATCCTGAAGACCAACGGCACTCCCCTTCTCAACAATCTGAAATTTCATTTTCAATGTATAAGATGTAGAGAAGGAAATTCATGAAATTAAATTTTCAATGTGTAAGATGGAAATCTCCAATCGATCACAGCAAATTATAGGGAGTAATGGACTGGTACAAGGTTTTTCCATGTATAAGATGTAGATCAATACAACAAATAAGAGAAGGAAATTCATGAAATTAAATTTTCAATGTGTAAGATGGAAATCTCCAATCGAAATACCAATTTTTGTTTATTTGTAAAGTAAGCCAATAAGCCACTTAGCAAATTACAGCAAATAAGCCACTTAGCAAATTACAAGGTTTTAGCAAATTACAGCAAATAAGCCACTTAGCAAATTTTTGTTTATTTGTAAAGTATATGATGAAAGAAGAAATACCAATTTTTGTTTGTGCCTGTACGAGCTCCTGGATCCACCCACATGACTGACGGCACGTTTATCTCCAGAGCTGCTAGACCCAGTTTTGTTAGCCCGGTTGATGTTTGAAGATTGCTCCCATTTGGGATTCATCCAAATGTCACACAGACCCTTCCAGTGGTCCGAATTCTTGCACCACCTTGGACAAACATCCTTCCATAACTCCTTGTCCTCTCCAAATTTGTTCCTGCACACTCTCCTAGTGTCTGTCAGTACACGCAGCCAGGTATCTGCCGCTATGTTCTCGAAGACATCGAGACAACGCCCGACATCTTCGCCCTCAGCCCATGAGTATCGCTGCAAGAATTTATGCAGGATTTCTAACCTCACAGTCGAAGGAAACATGTTGTACGACCTGATCGGTCCCGGCAGGCACTCACATGTCACGAGCTTTATTGTTGTCACCACCTTTGAGCATTCAGGGGATGCTGTGAACTCGTAGTCACCAACAACCTTCAGTACAGGCCTGCTATTTGGGTGAACAGGGTCACGAGGCTTGGCAAGACCCCGTACACCCCTGACATCAGACTTCTTCCCCTTCCTGTTTCGCTTTCGCTTGCCAGTCTGCACTCTATTTGCCGACCAATCCAGGTCTACACCGCTCAATTCGAACGCTTCAGGACACATGTGTAGAACCCGACGCTTACGGAACCTCCTACTTCCATCATCCTCTATCTCCGGCAGTAATGACTGGGGTTCAGCAGCCTCCTCCTCTGCAGAGAAGTTAGATGGCTGGCTCATGTCAGAATTGTGAATATCCTCAGTATTGTCAGATTCTGCTGGACTCACACCGGGCTGCACAGTGGGCTGCGGCTCGGGCGGCGGCTTGTGATGCGGCTCGAGATGCACACCGGGCTGCTGCTGCTTGGGATGCGGCTGCTGCTAGGGCTGATGTGGGGGCTCCGGCGGTTGTGACTGGGGTTCAGCACTCTGACTGGGAGACTCGGCGGAGGCCCCCTCTGTCTCCTCCTCTTCAATTGTGTACATTCCTCGGGCGGTGTCAATATCTTCACTGCTGAGAATTTCCTCAGATTCTTCAGATTGGTCAGAGTCATCATCCAACATTCTTCTGGCCCTCAAGTACGCCAGGTAAGGATTACCACCAAAATATGTTATGGCCCTGACCGGTTCTTCGACCCCCTCTTCTGCCTCATCTTCTTCGAATGGTTCTTCGACCGGCTGCTCGACCGGTTCTTCGACCGGTTCCTCGACCGGTTTTGGATGTCCATCGGGCTGAGGAGGTACGTCGGTGGGAGGGCTGGAGGATGGGCCAAGTGGAGCACTCACTTCGGTGTGCTGAGGTGGTGACTGAGGAGGATACTCAATAGGATTCAGCCTTGGGGATCTTCGGCGGCCATCAACGTCAGCACCCAAGGGTTTTGGTCTACGAACCATTCTCTTAGAGGAAAGGGACTTCGGTGGAGGAGGTGTCACAGTGGCCTCTGGCTCTGCCATTGGCGGGGGAGAACGTGTCACAGTCGCCGTGTCAGTTCCCTCCACCTCGGGATTAAGCCTCGGAGATTTTCGGCGTCCAGACACCGTGGTCCTTACGGAATCATCACTGTGCTCCATCATATCTGTGACAGGGTGATACAAAATTATTAATTAAGCTACAGCAATACATTGTAATACCATCAATGTAATTAACTACAGTTTCTGAATGTAATGCACTATAGAACATTAAATTCTAAAAGAGCTGATACCAGCAAGTGGAGGTTTGAAGACAAATTGTTTTTGTTTATTATAATTGAGGTGAGAAAAGCTTGAAAGTGTGTTGGGTGGCTGGATTGTTAACTTATGATTTAAAAAAAAAAATTGAGATGAGAACTCCTTAATTAGCATTTTCCTTTCTTCATAGTGAGATGAGAACTCCTAAAAAAAAATTGATATATTTTTGTTTATTTGGTGCTTTTGGAGATCATACACTACTACAGAAATGGTCATTGTACACGGCACATTGTATACGGATTTGACAATTTTATACAAAAACCGTGTGCTATTGTAATTTTTTGGAAGCCCGAAATATCTGTGGGATCTATTACACGGATATTTATTAAAGAATCAGTGAAGAAAGCCTTGAGAGAGCTACACGGATGTTTATCAAGAATTGTAAACGGATTATTGTTTAACTAACAGTGTAGATAGCCTTGTGAGAGCTACACGGATATTTATGAAGAGAACCGTGTAGAAATATGTAAAATGCACACGGATTTTTGTACAGGAACTCAATGCTCAATTGCAAGTTTTCAAATATCTCAGATGCAAGTTTCAAAGAGTTTAGGGTTTAGATCTCTAGAAGGGTGCTACACGGTCTTTTAAATAAAAGTCCGTGTAGAAAGGGTAAGAGACACGGATGTTAAAATTAAAAAGGGGAGGCAATTAGTGAGAAAGAATAGTTTTTTAATTAGGGATAGATACTTATGTTTTGTTATATATTTTATGTTTTTGTTTTGGTATTAAGTGATGATGTATCCAGTAACTATCCCTATGTTGAAATTAATATATGAAGTATTTTTATTTTTTGTGCTCTTGAACTCTATATTATTTAATTTCCAGTTACAAATTAAAACTTGAGAGTAGGTCCGATGAGCATCGGACCTACTCTGCTTACGATGGGCTTAATCACCGTCTATTTGCTTTATAGGTCGTGCGGAAAAATTTAAAATTCGTTCGTATCTGTTTCAGTTTCCGTGCGGACATATCTTAAACTAGATCGGATGGTCATCATCGTTGAACATGAAAGTAGGTCCGGTGGGCATCGGACCTACTCCCTTCTCTTTAACTGAACATCTGTGTAGAAATGCAAAGCGAGCTACACGGACGTTTAATTAAAAGTCCGTGTAGAAAGGTATCGTACACGGATATTTAATTAAAAATTCGTGTAAAAAAGGTGAGGGAAAGTGAGGCGGGGAAAAGCCAACGACCTAGGCGAAAATTTTCGTAAAATTTGTTTTGAATTTTTGGGAGTCCCATCAGGGAGCTAAAGGAGGGAAATTCGAAAAAATTTATCCACAGAGAGGAGGGATAGAAGGGCTTTCATAAACTCAAAGGTGACGTAATATCTGTGGTTATATCCGACCGTCTAATCATTATGATGCACGAATATTAAAGGATCTTGTGCATCATCTAGAACCAGATCTAAACAGAAATATTATGTTACCTCAGAGAGGGCGGAAAATCTACCCACCACCTCCTAAATGAAGACATCAGGACCGTTCTTCGTTTATCGGACGGTCAACAAAGCTTGATATTTACTAATCACCTAATACATGTACAACAGTACATACGAAAATAATTCAAAAAATATATTTTTATTTTTTTTACATCTTATATGGCCAAATAATACTTATACATATTATTTTTATAAACTTTCATCATTGTATGTCCCTTCAAATTGTAAAAATATTTTTGGACCGTTCATTTTCAAGCGGAAAATCAACGGTCGATCTGCAACGAAATCATTCCATATCTGTTTTAAAATTTATTAAGTATGAGGTTTGATCCAGCACGAAGTGTTTGTGGCCATCCGATACTTCAATCTTCAATGAACTAGATAGATGGGTAAATAAAAATAATTTTTGATCAAACTTTCACGGAAGACAATAAATGCAATGCTCTTTGATTTGAACGGTCCCGATCAATCAACGGACTAACTATTTTTGTGCGTCTTCACAATCTCACAAGGCAAGAGTTTATGTTTCATGAAACATAAACTCTTGCCTTGTGAGATTGTGAAGACGCACAAAAATAGTTAGTCCGTTGATTGATCGGGACCTTTCAAATCAAAGATTACAGCTTTTAATCAAGTGCAGCAAATTTTGATGGAATTTTAACTTCATTTACCCATCCATCAAGCTGTATTATCTGAGATCTTTGAATTTTAACTTGTATTATCACAAAAATCACTCTAAAAAACCGGGAGGAGCTTGGGTCCGATGCCCACCGGACCTACTTTCATGTTCAACGATGATGACCGTCCGATGTAATTTAAGATATGCGCGCACGGAAACTGAAACAGATACGAACGAATATTAATCTATTCTGCACGACTTTTAAAGCAAATAAACGGTGATTAAACCCATCGCAAGCAAATACGAACGAATCAGATAAACTTTTTTTCAACGATGATGACCTACTTTTAATATGTTATGTACGAGAGCAGCTTGTGTCCGATGCCCATTGGACCCAAAGTGAGTTCGATGGGCTCTACGACCGTCCGATCTATCTCAAGATCCGATCTGCACGTAAATTAAAGATGGTGCGAAAGTTCTGGCGGGAATCAATCGTAAAACAGATGGGCATCGGACCCAAGCTGCTGGGCGCGAAAGTTCTGCGTGAACCCACTTTGAGTCCGATGGGCATCGTATCTATTTAATCACCGTCTATTTGCTTTAAAAGTCGTGCGGAATCGTTTAAAATTCGATCGTATCTGTTTCAGTTTCCGTGCGCGCATATCTTAAATTACATCGGACAGTCATCATCGTTGAACATGAAAGTAGGTCCGGTGGGCATCGGACCTACTCCCTTCTCTTTAACTGAACATCCGTGTAGAAATGCAAAGCGAGCTACACGGACGTTTAATTAAAAGTCCGTGTAGAAAGGTATCGTACACGGATGTTTAATTAAAAATCCGTGTAAAAAGGTTTTTAATTTGCAATTCCCGGAAATTATTCTATGTTAAAGCTAGCTTTTGTAATTATTTTGTAAAGTCCCCATAAATTATTTATTCTTCATATCAGGTAAGTGTTAATTTATGTTTTCAAATCAGATTATTTAGACAGCATTAAGTATTTTACTTAGAATCAAAGTTTTAAATATTAAAGGTTTTTAAGTAATAACCTTTGTAGTGCTTATATATTGTTGCATGTTGTTGTTTTGTGCTGCTAATTCATATCTATAAAAGTATTTATTTAGATAGCATGAAGTATTTAACAAAAAAGAAACTGTGTAAAAAAAAAATTGTTGATTAAAGAACAAAATATATTACATAAAAAAGGATCCCCATACATCGTACCAAAAGAAAGGATCATCATACATGTACCACAAATTTAAAGAAAAACTACAAAATAACTACAAAGCAAACAAAAAAAAAACTTATTTAAACTAGTTAGATGGTGGTGGCTGCCTTGGCCTTGTAATCCAAGGGAAGCATGGTCTGGCTGCATTGCCCCTACGTACGTAGGGCTTTGGTGGTGGGTGCCCCCTTGGGCTTCGCCGTGGCACACTTGAGGGGGGCCATGGCCATGTCCTCTTCACGTAGGGAGGAGGCATTTCGAAGCCGGGAGGGACTGCGGGACCTTCGGCAGGGACTTTGAGAGGGACTTCGGGAGGGTTTGAGGGGGGCCGTGGCCCTGGCACATTTGGTGGTGGGTGCCCCTTGGGCTTCGCCGTGGCACACTTGAGGGGGGTGGTGTCACGGTCATTTGAACATTCCAAATCTCAATCGGGGTTTCTCAGATTATATAGAATTTTGAAGAGTCGTTTCGTCTTCTCCTTAGAAATAATAAAGAGGCAACTTTTCGAATTCCGTCGTGGAATTGTTCAAATTAAACAAAACTTAAATAAATAATCTGATTTTTATACTTTTATCATGGACGTTTAATTACATGTCCGTGTATAATTGTAAAAAGACACGGACGTTTAATTAAACGGCCGTGTCGAAAGGTATTCGTGCACGAGTGTCGTTGCAATGTCCGAAAAGGTATAGACACGGATGTTAAAATCAAGTCCGTGTCGAAAGGGTCTTTCTACACGGACTTTCGAATTAAAGTCCGTGTAGCTCTCCCTCATTCTACACGGTTGTTAAGTTAATATCCGTGTCGAGAGAGTCTTTCTACACGGATTGTTTATAAAAAGTCCGTGTAGATCTTGTACTTCCTCTCTACACGGAGTTTAGATCAAATGTCCGTGTATAAAGGTGTTCCAACACAAATGAATTAAGTGAATTGTCCGTGTAGAACTAGGGTTACAATACATATTACGCGCCTGCTCTTCCAAATTTTTCATAACTTAGCTCGCGCCTTCAATTCTTTTCCAAACATTTCGAAACTTAGCTCGAGTCCTTACTTCCCCACCTCACCTCGATTTCGTCGCCTCTCCTGTCCAACCAACTCTCCGGACCGACAACCTACCTCTTCTTTCTCGGGGAAACGCTCAACACCTCCATTGCGAAGAAATTTTGGTATAAAAGTTTTGGTATTTACTGGATGTATTTACTGTATTTACTTTGGTATTTACTGAAAAAGTTCTATTTTTTTTTATAGAACCATGTCGATTGAGAATGAGCACGTAGATATGATGGAAGAAGGCGAGCACCAAGCTGCTGCCCAATCAGGTTCGGCCAAAAGGAAAAGAGGTCCGACAATGTGCGCGTCCACGTCCGAGGCAAAGCAACTGGACATCGAGTTCAGTAAAAATGGGTGTGCGAAGGGTCCACGGTCGGCTGAGTACAAAAATTTTGCGTGCACCACGGTGAAGCAAAAGGCAGACATCCTAGTAGAGAGATGGGATCACTTTTCGAAAGCCCAAAAGAACGAGTGGTGGAACATTGTGAAGGTGAAGTACCTAACCAGTTAACATCTTTTTTTTAATTGTACATGAACTTAAATGCAGTAATTTGGGTGTCAATGCAGGCTCAGTGGAACATCCCGGATAACATCCCGGGGGTGGTAAAGGATAAGATTTGAAGATAATGAATGAAGCTTGGAAGCAATTCAAAAGCACGCTGAGTACGGATTGGATGGATCAAGGTAAAAGCCCGGTAGGCTACTATACTTGGCTGACTCAAGAGAAGTGGGAGAAGTTTGTGGAGATGAAGAGCACGGACGAGTTCAAGGTATGTAAATTCAGCAAAATTACCTTTTTTTCCTTTATCGATTTGAATTATGTTGGTAAATGGTGTCCGAAATAGACACCCTGTTGCTGTTGTTCCAATCATATCTAAATGTGAAATGGTGTTTATTTTGAATAACTGAATTAATATGAAGTTGAAATGGTGTTCCACTCACAACTTGTAATTTTTTTGTTTGCTTTTTAATTGGTTTGTTTACTTTTTAATAAATGGAAAATAGTAGCTAGGCTAATTTTTTTACTTAATTTGATGTGTGAAGAAAAAAAGGGAGGAGGGCAGGAGGATCGTTGCAATGAACAAGTATCCGCACAAGTTGGGGTCGGGTGGTTACCAGGGTAAAAGGGAGGAGTGGGCTAAAATACTGGAGTTGAACAAAGACGTTGACTCACCCGTGGTTAGGATAAAAAATACTAGAGCCCAAAATTGGACGTTGGCAAGGTCCGAGTTAACCACTGACGGGAGGATAGTACTACATCCCACGTTGCGACCCGTGGCTCAGAGAATGGTAAGATTCGTTCGTTAGAACTATGTGTAATTCAAGCGTGTTAAAAACTTTGTGTACATCACTAATTCTTTTGCTATAACTAATTTTTCTATTCACAGTTGGAGGTGGAGGAGGAGGTCAATTCCGGTGCCCGGTCGGTCGAAAGGCAAGATGACTCCTTGTCCAAAGCGCTCGGGAATCCAGAACACCCTGGTCGAGTAAGGGGCGTAGGTGCCTACAGGGGCTGGAAGGACGTATTCAATGGACCAAAACCTCGAAGGAAATCTCGTGCGAAAGTGAACAAAGACGAGATAGTTGCGCAGATACGCAAGGAGGTGAGCGCCGAGTACGCCGCAAAGATTGAGGAGTTGGAAACAAGGTTGCGTGCTGATTTTACAACTATGGCTCAGCCAGCAGAGCAAGCACCTCCCACCCCGACGGGAGTTCGGCGAAGTAGTCAGGCATCCGGGACGTTCGGATACGATTTGGATCATCTAAAGGTGATCACTACTTGTTCGTATTCTAAAGGCAATTACTACTTGTTGGACAATATTTCAATTTAAAAATAACTACTTGCATGAAATTACAGGACGCCACAGCATGCGAACTCGTGCTGTGGCTCGGGAGTAAGCCTCTGATTGTTGCTAAGGGCATGGTACATCCAGCAGCCGACAAAGTGCACAATGAGCAGCTACTTCCCGGCCATGCCGCCGTATAGATTGACAATGTCGTGGAGGGATGGGAGCGCGTACCTCTTCCTGTCCAAAGACCCGAGAATGGCATGCTCTATGTCGAAGATGCCCGGCTGTCATTCGTGCAATGGCCCAAGAATCAGATTATTTTGGATCAGGTAATGCATAAATAGTCAAGTTATTTGGTTACATTCAAAGCACTTCCTTTTCAAATACTTGAAAAAGGTAAAAAATTTCGATACAGACAGTAGGAGATGATGGTAGTCGCACGGAGGGCGTGATGTCACCGGTACGGAGGGACGAAGCAGAAGGACCTTCCCAAACAGTTGCTGACCATGCTGCCGGAGCAGCAACTGCTGCTCCGGCAGCAGGGTCAGCAACTGCTGCTCCGGCAGCAGGGTCAGCAACTGCTGCTCCGGCAGCAGGGTCAGCAACTGATGCCCAACCAGCAGTTGCTGACCCTACTGCCCAACCAGCAGGCCATGACCCTACGGCCGGACCAGTAGTTGCTGACCCTACTGCCGGACCAGCAGGCCATGACCCTCCTGTCCAACCAGCAGGACCTCCACCTTGTCTGCTCACCGAGGAAGAATACAAGCTCCTTCCCTACAAGGATATGCGGGATCTCCACGACCGCTTGATGGCGGCACCCAAGGACATGACGGAAGTCGTCATACCTGTCCCTCCGGGGATATTTCTACACGACAGCTCGGTTGTACTGCTGTCGTTCACCGACTTCAAGGACTTACTACATGCCTCGGGGTCCGATAAATGGCTCTCCGTGGGGCACATCACCATTTTCCTCATGTTAGTGACCAAAAATTATTTATATCATGTGTATAGCACTGAAGAATATATTCTAATGTCATATGATAATTTTTCAGGAGGCTAATCAATAGTACTCACTACAAGGGCAAACAGAACTTGTGTGCTTTTCTGGACCCCAGCATACTTAGTGCGTCGAACGTGAAAAATGCTCCGAAGGTGGCTACGGATTACCTGTGTGGCGCGATGCTCCAAGCTGCTAAGGCGAAGAAGAGATTTCTTCACTTGCCATACCACCAGATGTTAGTTCTAACCTTGTGATTAAATATATAAATAATTGAAATCACACCATCAAGTCAAGCAAACACGTGTCTCACTATTATATATGCCAAAATATCTGGGTACTGTAAGCTAAGATCCTATAATTCTTCTCCTCTCACAGGGGACACTGGTGTTTGATCATCATTGTGCCTTGCCTGAGTGCGGTTTACGTCGTGGATTCTTTGCAACCCAAAAAGATCGGATTTAGCACGTGCAAAGAAGCAATCTTCCCGTATGTGCAAAAGTAAGCAATAATCTTTCACTATGTTTGATTTTTTCCCAATTATAACAAATTGTGGAATTGCTAATTAGAGTCACTCCATTTTGTAAGGGCTTTTGCTACATACGTTACACAAGGAGGATTGCGCAGCACGGACAAGAAAATGGGAAAGAGGTTGACTTGGAGGTGGTGGCCGGTGAGCACAACACAATTCTATAATTTCATATTTTGTTCAAAAAATTATTGTCATTCTAACATAGGCCGCTAAATGTAAATTGTAGAGCCCGCAACAGGAGGCGGATTGGGAATGCGGATATTACATGATGATTTCCATGTTTATCTTTGTCGAAAGAATGCAATTCAAAATTTCAGATGTGGTATGTAATTCATATTAATTGTGCCTATATCATAGCAATTGATATTTTCATATTATGCTTACTTATAATTCTCATTTCATTAAATTAGCAATTGATATTTGCGACTGTCTTGCATCTACCTTTTATTGTTACTAACTAATACCAAATTATAATTGTAGCAACCATCAAAGCAAACCGAGTACAGCAAGGAGCAGATCGACTTTGTAAGATGTAGCTGGGCAAGATGGTTTCTATCGGAATATTGTAATGCTCAACATGGATTTGTATAACAATTTAGTGTATATATGAATTTAGCAAGCATAATTTAATGTCAAATTATCTGGAAAACTGGCTAGCAAAACAGAATAGTATATGAATTTTGTAGGAAAATTGGCTAGCAAATTAAACTGGAGGCTAGCCCAGAAATGAAAAAAATCAAGAAAAAAAAATGAGACAATTCTACGCGGATATTAAACGAAAGCCCGTGTAGAACGAGTTGAGTGAGCAATTATTATTTTATATTTGTCCGTGTATAGTTACGATACCTACACGGATGTGAATTATAAGTCCGTGTCAAAGCAAACGCTACTTTAAACAAAAGCCCGTGTATGTGCACAGAGAGCTACACGGATGCTTTTATATAGTCCGTGTATGGTAGTTAAGAGAACTTCACGGATATGAAACTAAACGTCCATGTAAAACACAGTAATTCCACACCGTTGTTAAACAAACAACCGTGTAGAAATGAGTACAGATATTCAGAAATTAAAAGTCCATGTAGAAAACAATAATTGACACCGTTATTTAACAAAAAACCGTGTAGATCGTTTTCGGTGTCTACACCGATTATTTTATATTTGTCCATGTACGATAGTTATGACAGGACACGGATATGAAATTAAACGTCCGTGTAGCTAGAGTAATTCGACACGGTTGTTCTGACTAATGTCCGTGTAGAACGAGTTCGGAGATACAAGGATTATTTTATTTTTTATTGATTTGTTAAGAGAGGGACACGGATATACAACTAAATGTCCGTGTAGATAAAGTAACCGACACGGACATTTAGTTGCATTGTCCGTGAATAAAGAGTAGTCGTACACGGTCGTTTACGTAATATCCGTTTTGCTCGGTTATATGGAGAGCGCCACAGGCAGGTGTATGTTCACGGCTGTTTATTTGGTAATCCGTGTAGAAAGCGTTAGATATACACGGGTAAATATCTGTGTCTATAGAGGGTACCTTTTATACACCCTCAACTCATACACGGCAGGGAAATCGGTGTAGCTCTTCCGGTAATGTCCGTCTGCAATCTCTTTTTTTGTAGTAGTGATAAAGGGCTTTTCTGAGTACAAGAGAAGGTAATTTATTCATGCTGACTATGAAGGCTCCTACTGCCATAACCCAAGCTAATTGATTTTCAGAATTTGACGTGTCAGAGCTATTCAATACTGACTGACGATGATAGGTACAAAGGTAACCAGTAGCAGAATAAGCCAACCATGGATAACAGGTTCTTAGCTACCTTTCATTAAATCAAAGTATCAGTAATAAAAAACTCCATCAATGAGCTTATGCAACAATAACTCTATATTTTTAATTCATTACCAGAATAATGAAATCATAAACAAACAACATAAGACTACAAGGGACAAATCAGGTTGCCACATCTCATATAGGAATGACTACATCTGATCAGGTCAGCAAGACAAAAAAACAATTGACAAAAAAATCCTCATTTTTCATGCATATATATAATAGCAACTAACTCTGAGTTAAATTAATGATTTTAAACCCAAGTTAAAGTTTTGAGTCAATAAAGATGAATGAAAACTAAATTAATAAAACTAATTTCCTAAAACCTAAATTAATGAATTAATACAATATAGTTGTGAAATTCATCATATATATATGGTTTAGTTGTTCATAGAAAACCTAACTAATCAATCTACTTTGAGGTTCTTTTTTGGTAGTGGTTGTCAATATATAACCAAACATCACGAGTTGACCAAACTTATCCGTGCACATGCAAGTATTCTCCTTTGAAATTTCTATCGTTTGTTTTTGCATGAAGGAGCCTGTGTCTCTCATTTCATAAAATTAATCACTTATTACCGTTGTTTCATTATATTACTACGGCAGATATAAATTAAAACACTTGATATGAATTTGTTTTTATGAACATTATTATCCACTTACATTTGGTTAACATTTTGTTCTTCCTGCAATGACTACACAATGTGCTGCTATATATGTCTGGTCACAGTAAATCCGGAATGTCAACTTAGGACCACTCAGAGTCTTAATTAGATCACTATTTTTAATTCCGATGCTTGAAAATCTCAGCCATGCATGTAATCTCAATCAAACGTTCAAATACAAAAAAGAAAGCATTTCTTACCATTGGTTGTTCGAAGTCGTCATACTTTGTTCTTTTTCCCAAAATTAATATTTCCAAATAAAGAAGAGGCGTCTAATTTTACTCAGCTTAAGTTTTCTCTACACATTTTTGGATACAAACATGTTTATTTATCTCAGAACTATTTAATTATCAAACCTTCTTTCTCTTCCTCTCTAGAAAAAAATTCTTACCAGAAACAAGGAGAAGCAGGAAGTTCGCTCTCTCTCTTCCCTTTTGGAAATGGTTCAGATCAAGGAATTGTATCCTTTGTTCTTAATTTAATCTCCAATTTTCTATATTTGCTTTAGGATTATTTTCTTTCAATCAAACTCATGTATTTATATTAATTGTTTTTCTTCCAATTGTACTGTTTGTTCTTTGACTTGTACTTTCTGGTGAATCTGCTTGTAAAGTCGGATTGTCATGCCAATGACAATGGAAGAGGTAAATAAAATAAAATAAATAGAAATATTTCTCGATTAGAGGGAAATTAGAGGGAAATTATGTTTTATTTTTCATATAGTATGAGATTGGGATGAGCTACACAATAATGAAGATGGAGGAACAAAACACATCCGTGCATGAAATGTTTTATTTAGTTGTATTGTAAAACCTAAATTAAAACCTAAAATTAAAACCTAAACTAAAACCTAAATAAAACTAATTTCCTAAAACCTAAAATTCTACTACCCGAATTTCCTAAAACCTAAATTAATAAAACTAATTTTTGTAACCTAAATTACAGCAACGAGTTATCTACGTACCTATTCCGAAGAGCCTTCGATCTCCGACGTAAGCGAGATTGGCGGAGAGAGCGGCGGGTGGGAGTGTTCTTTGGCGGAGAGAGCGGCGGGGGTCGATCGATCGTCAGTACAGAGGGTTGAGAATGTGGTCGATCGAGAGACAGAACAGAGCGACGGGTGGGAGTGTTCTTTGGCGGCGACCCCGATCGGAGAGGCGGAGTGAGGGAGAGGAAGGGTTGCGCCTCGGGCGGTAATGTGTGAGGGTTTAGGGAGAGGAGGGGTTTTGGTTGCCTTTTCAAAAAAAGCTAAGTCCCAGACTCCCTCTCCGGAGATCTAAGTATGTATGAATTCGTATCCTCTGCATTAACCCAAATTTTGAGTTAAGATCTGAACCGTCATATTGAGATCCGCACTGATATTGAAGTATATGTGTGTTATAGGAGTGGACATGATGGTCCGAATTCTGATCGTACGGTGCTTGAGTTGTGTCAAACGGTGCGTTAATGCAGAGGAGCCTTATTCAGTCGACTATCGCATTTACCCCTCTCTGTATCGCATTTACTATGATGGGCCTGAGGTACCTCAAATTTACCACTGCATATCGGTGCCGCATGATCCTCTAGCACAAATCTTAAAGTAAAGAGGGGCTTCCACCTGGGGCGGATACAAACACATTAGTTATATTACCTGAGGGGACATCATCGCATAATTTTCATTTACTAAAATCAGGACAGTTCATCACACATCAGATGGCTCTGATTCGCCCAGTGGCCATTTAGATAATAATTACACAGCAAATAATATACTGAAAATGCAAAATGCAAAAAACTAAAGTTTATCATATTATATATGTAAATTATTCTTACAAATATCAATTTTATACCATTTTAATATTATTTGCATCTTAAAATAGTGTTAGTGAATGTTGTAGGGCGCAGAAAGTTGCACAGCTATTATGTATGGAAGGTGTGTGCATGTGTGTTTAAATGCCTCACGGTTCAATGCTCTCTGTTGATTAAAGAACATCGAACTCGAAACATTCATTTCTTTCTTTCCGCTATTCCTTCTGGTTCACCCTCGACAGGCCTACAATTCGTGATCGGTCCATCGAGAGAGTTTAATGATTGTAGGGACGTTTAACTCCCAGCGGGCGCAAGCCCCCGCTGTTAATTACATCAGATGACCCTCCCAAGCCATACTGAATACCTCGTTCATTCCAGGATTTATGCCTATTTGTTGTGAATTGAATAAAAGGGCTAAAAGGGGAAACTCATGTACTTGGTTTTCGTGTGTCTCTTTGATTTACCATTGTTTTAGGTATTTAATTAATATGCATGCACAAGATGTAATGATTATTGTTAAAATACCTTTATTACACATTTTTATTTATTTATAAACGTATTTGTACTTGAGAAAATATATTTATGCTTTATTTATATTTTTTTTATTTAAGAGAAAATGATTGAAATATGAAGAATAGGGTATTTTCGTCATTTCAGGGCCTGGCTGATGTCTGGATATGTTCAATTTTGGTTTAGAAAGATGGAGGGTTCAATTTGGGTTCGTTTGGAAGTGGTTTGAGTCAATTCGGACTTGAAATGAAGAGGTTATAGCCAAAAAGGACTTATTCGTAAATATTTATGTTTTTCCAGGGGCTTATTTACAAAGCTGGAAGGGTGTGGTTTTGTAATTTGGGCTTTAGACAAGGTCTCATGTGAAATTTGGGCCTCTAAGGGCTTATTTGTGAGAGTTTTGTGCTGTCAGGGGCCTTTTTGTAAATTCACAGGGGCTTCGCTGCAAATATTGGAAAATCAGAGGGTGTCTTCCGTAAAAAGGGGATTGATTTGTAATTTTATTTATTGTCTGGGCTTTAAGATTCGGGTTTTGGGTCTCTTAGATTCGTGTATTGGGCTTTAGGATGTGGGCTGAGCTTCAGGATTCGTGCTGGCCATTTGATGTGTATTCTGGACTTTAAAACCCGTGTTGTCATTCAAATCCTGGTATGGCGCCAGAATGGAGGGTCTCAGATTGCTTTAAGATCCGTGCAGCTGTTTTATTGGATTTCTACTTATAGTTAGCAATTAAACCTTTAAAAATTCATATCAATTTGAAACAAAGTCAGAAAAATATGATCTTTATGTCTATTTTGTGTGTTTTGAAATGTTCTATTTAATTATGATGTTTATTTTATGTTTTGATTTTTTCTGTCATTTGATACTGCCCATTTTCCAACAGCAGCCCCTTTTTATTTAAATGCTGTTTTTTCTATTTTTTTGAATCTGAATTTTGAAAATTCGTATAAAATCGAAAAATAGTCAGAAAAATGCAAACTTGATGTCCATTTTGTGTGTTTTGAAGTCCTCTATCCAGTGGTGAAGTCCATTTTTATTTTGGTCCATGTACCAGTCCAGAAGGTACTGTTTTCCAGGGAAGGTCCTTTTGGCAATTTTGAGTGCTTTCATTGTGTCATTGGTGCATGCCTTGTAATGTAATATTGGTCCATTGTTCCAGAGGGTACTAGGGACTGATTTAAAACATTTACAACTAATTCCATGAATTAAACATCATTTTTAGGGACTTTTCATAGCCTTTCTTGCTATATCTTTGGTACCAATGAACAAAAGGGAAAGGAAAAAATCCAAAAATTCCGAAAATGGTGCCAAAAATCTGCCAAAATGTGATTTTATGCAAAGAAGCCCCTGATTTTGTTTAAAATCATGTTTTTGATGTTTTTGAAGACATGTCATTAAGATTTCCTTAGGTTTAGAGGTGCAAACATCCAACTTGTCATTTGTTTACACTTCAAACCTTCCATCTTCCATCATTTGCATATATTTGGAATATTTAATTTCTTTTAGCATATTGGCTTAGGAAATCAAATATTCTTCCATACACAAATGGATCTAAAAAGGGAGGGTCATTGAAATATCACAAGTTTAAAGCACAAATGACATATTATAGCCAAAGCTAATATCATTTAATACTTTAGACTTCAATTTCTCCCCATTTGCACATAGTTTTTAATTTTTGCCAATATTCATGCATGTAAATGCACTAATTATTGGCTAAATTAATCCCTTTGCACAAATAGGCCCTTTGATCATTTAAGTTGAGAGAATAATAGGGGAGACCTCATGGCTCAACCCTACTACCTCTTGTGTTTAATTTTTTTTGTTGTCACTTTATTGTTCTTTTAACATCCTCATAAAATAATTAATATAGTTTTCATATGAAGGGAGACCTCATGGCTCAACCCTCATACTTCTACTACTTAATTATTTTTAGAAGAAATTAAAAGAATTTAGAGAAGAAAAGAAAATATCAAAGACTAAAACTTTATTATTTTTATTTCATAAGCTCCAAATAAAAGAGATGATAGAATATTAACATATGTATAAAAGAGGAATAAAAAAGGGAAGAGAGAAAGAAAGAGGAATAAAAAAATCCAAACATTGGCATATTCATATATTTATTATATATTTGTTTTTGCACCTTTTAATATAATATTTGATTATTATATAAAAGGGGTATTTTATCTAGATGGTTTTCATGCTTTCCACTCATCTATATGAGCAAAGGCATTTAAACTCTCAAAACCGAAAAGAAAGAAAAATCACAAGAGAAGAAATAAAAGAAGCTCCAAAAATGTCAAATAAAGAAAAAATAAAAAGGGGAATCATGAACAAGAACATTTCTTATTAATTCAAGACTAACATACATCAAAAACCAAGCTTATTAAGCTTCTACATCTTGACAAAAGCTCTATCTAATTCCTTGATATTTCGGCTAAGGTTGAACTCTCTTTTTCTCTTTCTTTTCCTTACTATTCCCTCTATTTTTCTCTATTTTCAGTATTTTTCAGATCTGTATTTTTTGTGTCTCTTTTCTGTGTTGAGTTGCTGCTCCTTTTTTGCATCTGAGGTTGCTGTATTAATAGAAGAGGCTTAAGCATGGCATTAGGGTTTAAATTAGCCTGTGCTGGCGTTAATCTCGCCGTTCATCATTTTTTCTTTTAATCAGGCGGCTGAGATTGAAGCGCAGGAGAGGCAGAGGCAGAGGCGCCAGCGTTTTAACCTCTTATGTTTCAGATTTGAGTGCACCTGTTTCACCATAGACCACGCATGAGCTCACATTGGTCTACAGAATGCCGGGTTCAGGTAGGACGAAGGGGCCAGGCGCTAGCTTTGGATTCCATTTCTTATATCACTGGACTTAGGTAGACGCGGTTCATGATGCACCCATTCGCTGACAGCTTGAGGCACCGCACGGTTCTTGCACGCTCCGGGTCTAGGCAAAACGAAGGGGTCAAAATGATCGGCGCTGGGAATTTAAATTCTCATCTTATATCATTAATCTCCGGTGGACAAGGTTTATAGTGCACCATATCGCTGACAGCTCAGATCATTGCATTGATCTCGCATGATCCGAGTCTAGGGAAAGCGAAGGGGTCAAATGGCCTGGTTTTACAACCGGCGACATTTGGTTTCTGGCGCATGATCACGGCGCACGATGAACCGTGCGGCTATTAGCTTGGTCCACATAGTTGATTTTCTGTGTTCTAGGTTTACTCAAATCAAGGGTCTAGCGAAAATGGGTCTGTGCCATTGACAGGTGGGCCCAGGGCCGCTGAGATTCGTTTGATAGCATCAATTTGTACCCAGAGAGTATTTGGGAGGCAATTTGATAAACACATCCCATTATTTGTACCCAGCATGCTATCCAGCAATTGTTTCACTTATAGGAAATTAATTCCTTAGTGATTTCGACCATTCTAGATATTAAAATCCATGGTTTTGCATGTAGAATACTACCACGAATTTTAACATGCTGTACTCAAATCTTTTGAAGGGTCTGAGTGTGATTTTGGCATTTTAATTCCCCCATAAATTACCATTTGTTATGTTGAGTTCAAATAGCAACTTTTTTGAGTCAAACAAATGCCCCCCACCTGGGTGAGGTGTGAAGACCTTAGGATTGAACAGCTTAGCCAGGTGCCCCCAGTGTGCTTCTCTTTGGGGCCTTTGGCTAACCAGGGTTGGTTTTAGCTGCATCTTGGGGTCTTCTTGGCATATCAGGTTGGGATTTGGTTTTGGTTGTAGTTTAAAGTCTCCTCGGACTGTTGGTGTAGTTTAGGGTCTTCTTAGACCATGGTTCTTCATTGTTTGATTGATCGTGCAGGTGTTCTTTTCACCCGACACAAGCCTATGACGGGCTTTGCATTTTTCCATGAGGAGGTGGGAGCTCGCACCTTTCTTCGCTTTTACGTTCAGTTTGAATTCCTTCTTATCCATTGACGAGGTCGTGGATCCTGAAATCAAAACATTCCAAACCTCGGCAGTATCTAAATCTTGAAGTACTTTATTTTGTTGGATGTTCATTTTGCTTTCATCATTATCTTGCCTTTAAGTAAATCCGCATAAGGAATTTGTTAAAGATGTTCACAGAAATGAAATTTAATCATGAAATTTTGGACGTAACTTATAGATTTTGGAAGAACATTTAGGTTATACCTTGGGAAAATTTTATGTTCATCCCACAAAGTATCTTACTTGACGTCTCTTGAATAAAATGCTTAATCAACATGTTTCGTAAATTTTCTTGGATTGAAGGTGTTAAAATTTATCTTTTTCTCTTTATATATCAATGCTCGAGAAGTTATTCAATTTTACTTGCTGGAGTAAATATAACGAGACTCTTCCCTACTCATCCTAGTATTACCACGTAGAATAGGGTGCTATGCATACTCATGACTTAAAACCTTTCCATTACACGGATACAAACATGGGGTGATGCGTCACGAATGCACCCATGAACTTTATCGGGTCTAAATCAGCGGAGTAGTGTGTCGAGAAAATTACTCCTATATTCTTTCTTTTCATTGTTTATCATTATCCCCCCCTTTTTTTTTATTTCTTTTTCACAAAATTTTTTTTTTTCTTTTTCTTCACTTCTTTTTTTTTTATGTGTTTGTGTCCCTCTTTTTTTTTTTGAAATCGAATTATTTTTCTGGGACCAATTTACAAAAAGAAAGATATATCCCAACACCTTTAGTCTTAAGGAGTTTATACAAAACCTATCAAGTAAGCTATTTATACGAGGGACCTCTTTCATTTAATATGGGATTAGCCAAAATCATTCAAAATATCAGAAAATGTTCTTGGAAAATTTTCAAAGTTTGCCCAAATTTTCTTTCAAACTTCATTTTTGCAAACGACTTTCATAATTTTCCATTTGCGAATTGCTTTGTTTTATTCTCTCAGATTAAATTTTCTCTACTGTTTTAGAAATAAACTGAGAAATTTTAAGGAGAACAAAAGACAAAGTAGTACTCACAATTTTCATTGCCCGATGAATTCGATGTGTTCTCCTCTTGACTCCTTATCTTCCATGCAGAGTCAGATTAGGTTGTAGCATGCGTGCTTAACCACAGGACCGGAGGAATTCTTGGCTGCCCCCAGGGTGTTCTTGCGGTGGCTACACCTTGTTTGACCATCGTGCCATATGTGTTTCTTTTTGTGATTTCCTTTTTATTTTGGAATTGAACTTTCTAAGTTTTCTCCAATCGGGTTCTAAGTGATCAAATAAACTTATTGGCTCGATTCTTTCCTTTACTTTTCCTCTTTCTCTTTTTGGGCCGAGTTCTTCGAGCTTTCTTTAATCGGGTTCTAAGCGATCAAATAGATTTGTCTAAATCGGTTTTCTCCCTTATTCTCCTTCTTTCTCTTTTTGTCTACGAGTTCTTCAAGTCTTCTCCAATCGGGTTCTAAGCGATCGGATAAACTTGCCTAACTCGGTTTTTCTCCTGAACCTTTCAAGTCTTCTCCAATCGGGCTCTAAGCGACCAGATGTACTTGTAGAGTCAGGGCTTAATCCTGAATCTTCTGAATCTCCCCTGTCGGGCTCTAAGCGACAAGGCATCTTCATTGAATTCAAGCTGCATCTCAGCCTTCTGCGTCTATTCGATCGGGCTCTAAGCGATCAAACGTCTTCAGCTGGCTTAGGTCAAGTCATGTGCCTACCTACCTGGAGGGTAAAAGCGGCGACATGTTTCGTAAAACCGTACCACTTAAGGGTAACTTTGGTCGTACAGGGACCCGTTAAGGTCGAATTTTCACGCGTGCGGCCTTCGTTTAAAGGAGAACATCGGAACGTATGACTTCGTAAAAACCGTCCCACTCAAGAGTGATACCGGTCATACGGGACCCGTTAAGGCCTGATCCCCACACACAATATCCCCACGAAAGGGATACCCCGGTATGTGTGACTATGTAAAACCGTTCGGCTCAGAGGCTTCATTGGTAATACGGAACCCGTTAAGGTCGGATCTTCACGCGTGCGGCCTTCGTTTAAAGGAGAACATCGGCACGCATGACTTCGTAAAAACCGTCCCACTTTACTTCGGTCATACGGGACCCGTTAAGGTCGAATTTTCATGCGCTAACTTCGGCGCGCATGACTTATGTAAAACCCGTTCTGCTCAGAGGCTTCATTGGTCGTACGGAACCCGTTAAGGTTGAATTTTCATGTGCTAACTTCGGCGCGCATGACTTATGTAAAACCCGTTCTGCTCAGAGGCTTCATTGGTCGTACGGAACCCGTTAAGGTTGAATTTTCATGCGCTAACTTCGGCGCGCATGACTTATGTAAAACCCGTTCTGCTCAGAGGCTTCATTGGTCGTACGGAACCCGTTAAGGTTGAATTTTCATGCACTAACTTCGGCGCGCATGACTTATGTAAAACCCGTTCTGCTCAGAGGCTTCATTGGTCGTACGGAACCCGTTAAGGTTGAATTTTCATGCTCTAACCCGTTAAGGTTGAATTTTCGGCGCGCATGACTTATGTAAAACCTGTTCTGCTCAGAGGCTTCATTGGTCGTACGGAACCCGTTAAGGTTGAATGTTTTACGCTTCTCCATGAGGTTGATGCGACATAGCGAAGCGACGCTTCTTTTGCGAGTGAAGTTTAGCTTGCTTGTCATCGGTTTCATTCTAGTGTTTGAAGGGTATCCTCTGGTTTCGGGCTCGGCTGTCACCCGTGGGACGTTAATCAACAGGGTATGCTGAATTTATACTTGGGTCTTAGGGTATTCGCTTGTCATTCATGGGATTTTGGGGGGTTTACTTGTCAAATCATGGGTTTTAGTCTTTGGAGTCAAAGGTTTTTTGTTCTTAAATTCTAGTTTGGGTTGCAGCCTGTGGAGCATTGGTCCATAGGCGTATCATTCATGGGCGTTGACTTGGCGCGAGGCCTTCTTTTGTAGAGATCGGTTTGGTGAGAACCCGATTAGGGTTACTGCCTTTGGGTTCTCAGTTTCTCTTATTTTGGGCCATGATAATTGTTTTAGTGCTCACGTGGCCTAGGCACAACATCAAAGCCTTATTTTGTTCGGCACAAATATATAAAGCCCGCTCGTCTCTTTAGATGACTGGTTAGACGAGCGTACCAGTGACAATTGTTTAAAGGGCACAATCTTGACAAAGCCCATTTTGTGCTTGAGGCTTTCTTAGTGGGCTTTACATCTCTCCACTCTTTTTATGTTGTTGTGTGATTTGGGTGCATGCGTGCACTTTATTTGAGGGTGGCGCCTTATTCACTCCTCTCGTGCCTTCTTGAATAGCCTATGTGGCATCAATCCTTAGGCAAGGGTATCGCGGGAAATGCGAACACCATTGTTTTGAAAACTTTGTTTTAAAAGGGATTTTGTGCCTTCAGAATTTAAATAGTCTAAACGACCACTTTCTTTAATCTTTTGATTTTATTTGAGGTATCGTCATTAGGCACTCCATTGTTTAAAGGACAATGAAGAAACCTTGTCTCTCCTTTTTTCGAACTGGGAAGAAAGACAAAACCAGTGATAGTTGTTTCAAATGGGCACAACACCAAAGCCCATATCTTGTTCAAAGTACAAAATATAAAACTTGTTTGTCCATATTCAGAACTGGCTGGACAAACTTTGCCGGTGCTAATTGTTTAAGGGTACAAACTTAGCAAAATCCATTTTGTGGCGAGAGGCCTTTATGGATTTTGTGGGTAGTTGGGGGACCTCACTTTTCGCTCGAGACAATTTCACTCATGTAGCGGTTTTAGGTCCTTTTATTCGTAGAGGTTTTCGTTTAGGTATTCATCGGGATATTTTATTTGTGGATATTGGGATTTAGATTTTATTGGAACTTAGGATATTTGTGGAATTTAGATCTTAAACCCTTGGGAGATCGTAAGGCAGGATTTGAAGAGAATACTTCGTTTGACTTATGGCTTTTCTTGGCTTTGTGCTTTCGAATTTGAGTATAAAGTCTAGCCATAGGTCTTGGTTTTTGATAGGAACCCATCTTAGGTGTTGGTTTGGTAAAAATGCTCGATCATGTGCTTTATTTTAATGGAAGTTCCTCTTTTGGGTCTTCGAGAAGCCTCCCTATGGGCTTCATTGTGATGGAAACCCGGTTGGTGGGTTTAGATTTGAAAAGTCTCTTATGGGCATAGGTTTCGAGACACCTAACCATGGGTTTCGGTCTGACGGGAGCCTAACATAGGCGTGAGTTTGAAGAAAACCCAATTCATAAGTTTGGATTTGAAGAAAGCCTCTCATGTGCATAAGCTTAGGAAGGCCCGTTCGTGAGATTTGAAACTTTCTCTCTTGCTGATACTGGTTTGAAGAGAACTCGTCTTGTGGGCATTGACTTGACGGAAACCCGATTAACGGGTTTGGTTTAAAGAAAGCCTAACCATCGGCTTCGGACTTAATGGACCTCCCATGGGCCTGAGTCTTTGAAAAAAACCTGACAATGGGCTTTGATTTTAACGAAAGCCTCCTTGTGGGCATCGATTTGATAGAAACCCGATTGATGGGTTTGGATTTGAAGAGAGCCTCTTATCGGCATGAGTCGTAGGTTTTGATTTGAAGCCTCCTATGGGCGTGAATTTGAAGAAGACCCGATTCATGGGTCTTGAAAATTTCTCTTTCACTGATATTGATTTGAAGAGAACCCATCTCATGGGCATTGATTGATGGAAACCCAATTGATGGGTTTAATTCAAAGAAAGCCTAAACATTGGCTTTGAACTTAACGAAGACTTCCACGGGCGAACCCTTGGGAACTCTCACCATGGGCTTCAATTTAAAGGAAACCCGACTCGTGAGTTGGTTTGATCAAGACCCGATTAAAGGGTTTGTTTTGAAGAAAGCCTGACTATGGGCTTTGATGTGATGAGAGCCTCACGTGGGTATGAATTCGAAGAAAACCCGATTCAAGGGTTTAGATCTGAACCAAGCCTAGCTATGGGCTTTGATTGGGATGGAGCCTCTCATCGGCGTAAGGTTTGAGAAGTCTAACCAGGACTTTGATTTGGCAAGAGCCAATTGATGCATCATTATGCGACTTCCTTGAGGACTTTGATTTGTAACTTTCGCCCTTCTTCTTGTTGGACTTGAAGGCTTGTTTCTTCTTTTCTTCCTTCTTTGTATTTCCTTTCATTCTCTTCAGCTTCAGCATAGCACTTGCAAGGCGTATAATAACAATCGAATGATCTTTCATCATTTTTTTTAGGTTCTATTTTTTCTCGGTTGTGCACCGCGAAAGAATTTCTATGGCATCGATCGCCATTGAAGCCTTTGCTTGCTTTCTGTTGTTGCTTGGTTTATTCTGGCTATAGTCAGATCAGGTGTTTAGGGCTTTCTTTTGCTCGAACAAGCCTTGAGTAGACTGTGTTTCATGTGTCTTCGGAGCGTTGTCCAAAGGATGGTTTGATTTGGTTTTGACCGTCTAGGCGGATGAGCACCTCCTTTACGGTTCATCTTATGGCCTTTTTCGTGATCACTTCACAAGGCCATTCCCAGGTTGGACTTTTCTTTGTATTACATTTAGGTCGCATGCAGGTGACCCCATGTTTCTACAATTTTATACGGGGATGAACTTGGCATTGTTGAACCCGAAATTGGATTATTCGTACTCGAGACCTCGAGTATTCTTTTGATTTCCCCTCAGGACCTATGATCATGATGTCGCAATGAGTCAACATTTTCTCGAGTTGTTTCACCCTAAAATGGGTTATTAACATTGGGCTCATGGTTTCGAGGATTCCGATTAGCCTTTCAGAACACCATGGTGGGAGAAAGCATTTTATCTTACGATGTAGGGTTTTATCTTCCATAGGCTATTCATCATGGTTCATCAGAGGCCCGATAGAATACAATAGGGCCGTATTTGATGGTTTTGGTTTCAGTGAATTCTTCTTCGAGCGACATTACGAATATTTTCAGTTCAATTTGTTTCACCTCTCTTCGTGTAAGGTCTTCGAAATGGTCTTTGGGTATTTGCTCGATCATCTAAGATGACTGATCTGGTTTCTTCTTCATATTCTGAAGGGGTCATGTAAGACGAGAAGATCACCTTTTCATTTGCATCCTCTCCCAAGGAATAGTCAGTATTTGTTATGTACAGCACACGTTTCATAACTTGTTGACTCTTTGAACTTTCACCTTTCCTGGCGGGTTTATCCAAGAAGTATTTCACGTCTTTCAACCCGATTTCATGCGCTTCACATGGTTTTATTTCTCCATCAATTCGCTTGACTTCGCCACCCTTCACATATTTCAAGCATAGATGCAAGGTCGAGGGAACAGTATTGTTCTTATGTAGCTATGGTTGACCTATCAGGGCATGGTAGGTTGTTTTGGTGTCGATGACATAGAACTTGTATATCACCAATTTTGAGAGGCAGGCTGATCGCCCCCGCCGATTTCCCCATTTTATGATTGAAGCCATGGGAGGTAACTTTGTCCTCGGTGTGGAACTTCGTGCTCAAGGTGAGACGGTCTAAAGTTTGCTTGAGCATAAGATTGATAGAGGAACCAGGATCAATTCTCATGCGAGTTACCCTTTGGCCTTCACACTCACCAGCGAGAAACAGTGGTCCATTGTGGTCAGACGTGCCTATGAGATCGTCATCATTGAACGTGATAGTTGGACTCTTGTTGTCCGCCAGCATTATTCCTTGCATCTTCTTTTCAGCGAAATGCGCTTGGAATTCTCCTGGGCATTGAAGTGCATAGATAAGCACTTCTCTCACTTCAGCGGACACCATCAAGATATCAAACATGCTGACTGCAGTTGGTATTTTTCTAAGCTGTGCTAGGATATTGTAATCTTGCACCCTATATTTCTTAGGTGTTGGTTTATCTTGTACAGCGGGTTCTTTTCCTTTTGCCTTAGCTTTTGACCTCCCAACCTCATCTTCTTGGGGTGGCTGGCGCTCAGGAATATTCATACCCGAGCGAAGCACTGCTTGGCGATCAGGCTTCTTGGTTTTGACAAAGACAACTTCACTGTCATCTAAGTCATTTGAGGGGGCTTCCTCCATAGACAACCACGTTGCACATCTCATGGTCATCATCATTGTTTTCTCCTTCTTGAGGGGCTTTACTCGTTTCCCTTTTCCTTGCTTTGAGGCCCAACATTAAGGCCAAAACATCTTCTGTTAAGAAGTCTAAGAGCGTCAGCCGTAGCGGAGTGACTCGCTTGTGATCCTCTAAGGCTTGTATGTGCTTTTGGATTTCAGAAGGTGTAGGTAGCTCTACTGGTTTGGGCGTTTTCTTGCCCTTTTGGCTGCCGTTCTGGTTTGGCTTGCGATGGATGACCCGTCTTGGGGGCCTTGGCGCCGTGGGGTTTCAATTGTTATCCCATTTGACTTGAGACTCCTTCAGGAGTCGTCTCAGCAATTTTAGTTTTCGTGTAGAGGTGAAATTTCCATGTTTTATCTGCGGGACTTTTTACCTCGTTTCTCTTCAACCATTTCACCATGAGAGATGTTGACTTGTTCATGAGAGGTAGGTTGTTGCATGACATTCGGCGCTAATTGCGTGTAACCCCCTTGAATTCCCCCTTCTATTAGGTCTTTAAAGACCCAACAGTCCTCTATTTTGTGACCCACTATTCTGTGATATGGGCAGTAGTTAGGGTGATCGGTCACATGCGCTTGGTTTGGGCGTTTGCTTGGAGGCAATTCCATACCGTCATCCAAGGCTTGCTTGAATATCTCAGCCGTCTTCTCCTTTTTGAAAGAGTACTTCTTATTCTTTCGTTCTTCTAACGACTTGAAATAACGACTATTTTGGTTGTTGCGAGGAACTGGCTGAGTGGGTTGGCTATTGACTTGCCTCGCCTCATCGTCAGAAGAGTCAGAATCTCCGTTTTCGATTTTGTTGGCTTTGTTGGTTTTGACAGCGTATACTGTCTTTGATTCTTTCTTCTTTGGGAAGTCTCTTCTTGGTTTGAAAGAAGTAGATGACTTCCCTTCTATATCCGCTTGCCCCAATCTGGATACGGTGTCTACCAGATCTTGGTAGCTATTAGGACTAGCGATGATTAACATCTGCCTCATTTTACCAGATGTACTTCTTATGAGCCAGTTAACCGTCTCCCTTTTGGTCATAGTATGGCTCGACTTGATGCTCATGCTTCTCCATCAGTTGATATATGCCAGGAGAGTTTCGTTTGGCCTTGTTTGGCCTATGCTAAATCAGCAAGCCTTACAGGACTACTCGCAGTGGCGAGCCTGTCTATAAAGGCACGTGCCATTTGGTCCCAAGATTTCATACTTCCTGGTTCTAGAGAGCAACACCATTGAAACGCTGGTCTTGAAAGACTTCTAGCGAATTGTCGATAAAGAAATGCTTCGTCTCTTGATGAGTCTCCACATTGAACCATGAAGTGGCTGACATGTTGTTCAGGTCCCGTTTCATCTATCTCATTTCCTGAGGACTTGGAGAATAAGGGAATATTGTATGTTAGGGGATGTTTTGGTATTTCAAATTCGGGAGGGTATGGCTTCCCTATTAGTAGTGTTGTCTGTTTTGGGGCAATCCCCATTTCTTGTAACTGATGGCTAATCATTTCTTGAACATCAACCGCAGTAAAGGTTGAGGAGGTTTCTCGTCTCTCATCTTCCCAATGTCCCATATGTTTTTCTTGAGGGTTTGGTCTTTCTATCCTTTCGAACCCGTTCACGGGGCTGGACCGATTTGATGTTTCTCCTCTTTCGAGTTCGGAGTTAGCAAGGCCTTTCCCTTAGATTTCAACTATCAACCTTTGTTCCCTTTCGTGGGCTTGGTGTACCTCAGCCCTAAGATTTTGTATCTCGGTTTGCATTTGGTTGAAGGCATATAACATTTGCTCTTGTGCTTGTGCACCAATTTGACTTTCTCCAGCACACGGAGAAGTTACCACAACGGTATTCGAGGTTGCCTAGCGCGGGCCCATTCATGCGACCTAGATCTGAGCCCCTCGCGTTCTTAGGTTTGGCATTTATGGGAGAAGGGCATGCTGCGTCAGACCCTTCCTCGTCATCACTCGGGTTTTCAATGATGGGGTCTTTCCCCCTTTTCACCATGTCCACGGTGGGGTTGGAGGGTTCAGCAGGATAGTCACCTTCCTCTTCGAGGTCTTAATTAGTAGTTATCACGAAGACCGCCACCTCTTCTTCTTGTTTTGGGTATGCTTTAGTGACCCTTCGCTTCTTTTGGGTGGCATTTGGCGCCACTATCGTCAAGCTTCCAGTGTTGGAGGGGTGCGGATATATTCGTGCCCCCAGTCTATCATGCACGCTGGCCGGTCTTCTCAGAATTTGAGGGGTTTGATTTGATCCCTCGTTGCTTGAGCTTTGAGAGGTGCTTGCACGCATCTCTCGACGGAGTTTTGGTTTCAGCGAGGCATCGTGAGGTGCCCCCAGCCTTGGGGCTGAGAACGTTGGTTTTGGTTTTGGGAGGAAGGCACTGTCACGTGCCCTAGGTTTCGAGGCTGGGAATGTCAGCCTCGACTTGATCGAGGGTTGGGCATTATCAAATGCCCCCAGTTTTTGGGCTGGAAACGTCAATATAGACTTGATGGAAGTGGGCGTAGGAGCTTCGAGTGCAGGGTGCACGTAGTATCGGCTCCTGCACTGCTTCAGCATGCGAAGCTGCTTGTGGGCCCTATGAATGGCCATAGCGGTGTCATCAACCATCTTGCGGTCGGTGTTCGCCCCTTTCGGTTCATGGATGAACGAGCCAGTTTGAGGGACTTCTCCCGCTGCACATATGCGTGCAGTAGAAGAATTCCTCCTCACTATCCTCAGTGGGGAGAATGGGTTGCTGACGGGAAGGGCTGGTTGAGCCACCATCTCATCCCGGTAAGCTTGGAGATTTCTTTTCTTGGTGACCGACAGAGGGGTCACGGGAGCTTGATTGACTTTGGTTGTCTTCCTAGACGCGCGTTTTCTTGCACGTCTAGTTTTAGAGAGTGGAATGAACGTCCTGCTGTCCATTCCCTTGGGGGTGAGAAAGTAGCATGCTTCCTCATCATCTTCGAATTCCTCCTCGGTGATGGACCCGAGGGACAGTTGCTCACTCATCGGAGCAGGAACAGGGGTCTCGAACGCCCTGACTTCATTGACGGGGACTGCGAAAGTCCCAAAGCAAATCACCTCCTCACCAGCAGGGAGGCTGGTAACTTGAGCGAACGAGCGTGCGTTGGTTGCGGTGTAAGCCATTCCTGCAAACAAGCAAACTCAGAATTTCATTAGTCAATTTTCATATGTAAGTTCGTACATGAGTGTTAGCCCAATTATTCAATCCATAGGCGTCGATATCGAATATAAAAGGAAATGACATAACTCAAGCGGTCCAATAACTCATTGTTGAGTGTTTTGAAGTCATTGGCTACTTGAGTACGTTCCTTTTATCTCCGTATCGGATCCCGAACCTGTGAGGAGGAGAATGTCCCACCGGGCGTGCCAAAACCTGTAGGGCGCAGAAAGTAAGCACAGCTGTTATGTATGGAAGGTGTGTGCATGTGTGTTTAAATGCCTCACGGTTCAATGCTCTCTGTTGATTAAAGAACATCGAACTCGAAACATTCATTTCTTTCTTTCCGCTATTCCTTCTGGTTCACCCTCGACAGGCCTACAATTCGTGATCGGTCCATCGAGAGAGTTTAATGATTGTGGGGACGTTTAACTCCTAGCGGGTGCAAGCCCCCGCTGTTAATTACATCAGATGACCTTCCCAAGCCATACTGAATACCTCGTTCATTCCAGGATTTATGCCTATTTGTTGTGAATTGAATAAAAGGGCTAAAAGGGGAAACTCATGTACTTGGTTTTCGTGTGTCTCTTTGATTTACCATTGTTTTAGGTATTTAATTAATATGCATGCACAAGATGTAATGATTATTGTTAAAATACCTTTATTACACATTTTTATTTATTTATAAACGTATTTGTACTTGAGAAAATATATTTATGCTTTATTTATATTTTTTTTTTATTTAAGAGAAAATGATTGAAATATGAAGAAAAGGGTATTTTCGTCATTTCAGGGCCTGGCTGATGTCTGGATATGTTCAATTTTGGTTTAGAAAGATGGAGGGTTCAATTTGGGTTCGTTTGGAAGTGGTTTGAGTCAATTCGGACTTGAAATGAAGAGGTTATAGCCAAAAAGGACTTATTCGTAAATATTTATGTTTTTCCAGGGGCTTATTTACAAAGCTGGAAGGGTGTGGTTTTGTAATTTGGGCTTTAGACAAGGTCTCATGTGAAATTTGGGCCTCTAAGGGCTTATTTGTGAGAGTTTTGTGCTGTCAGGGGCCTTTTTGTAAATTCACAGGGGCTTCGCTGCAAATATTGGAAAATCAGAGGGGGTCTTCCGTAAAAAGGGGATTGATTTGTAATTTTATTTATTGTCTGGGCTTTAAGATTCGGGTTTTGGGTCTCTTAGATTCGTGTATTGGGCTTTAGGATGTGGGCTGAGCTTCAGGATTCGTGCTGGCCATTTGATGTGTATTATGGACTTTAAAACCCGTGTTGTCATTCGAATCCTGGTATGGCGCCAGAATGGAGGGTCTCATATTGCTTTAAGATCCGTGCAGCTGTTTTATTGGATTTCTACTTATACTTAGCAATTAAACCTTTAAAAATTCATATCAATTTGAAACAAAGTCAGAAAAATATGATCTTTATGTCTATTTTGTGTGTTTTGAAATGTTCTATTTAATTATGATGTTTATTTTATGTTTTGATTTTTTCTGTCATTTGATACTGCCCATTTTCCAACAGCAGCCCCTTTTTATTTAAATGCTGTTTTTTCTATTTTTTTGAATCTGAACTTTGAAAATTCGTATAAAATCGAAAAATAGTCAGAAAAATGCAAACTTGGTGTCCATTTTGTGTGTTTTGAAGTCCTCTATCCAGTGGTGAAGTCCATTTTTTATTTTGGTCCCTGTACCAGTCCAGAAGGTACTGTTTTCCAGGGAAGGTCCTTTTGGCAATTTTGAGTGCTTTCATTGTGTCATTGGTGCATGTCTTGTAATGTAATATTGGTCCATTGTTCCAGAGGGTACTAGGGACTGATTTAAAACATTTACAACTAATTCCATGAATTAAACATCATTTTTAGGGACTTTTCATAGCCTTTGTTGCTATATCTTTGGTACCAATGAACAAAAGGGAAAGGAAAAAATCCAAAAATTCCGAAAATGGTGCCAAAAATCTGCCAAAATGTGATTTTATGCAAAGAAGCCCCTGATTTTGTTTAAAATCATGTTTTTGATGTTTTTGAAGAACATGTCATTAAGATTTCCTTAGGTTTAGAGATGCAAACATCCAACTTGTCATTTGTTTACACTTCAAACCTTCCATCTTCCATCATTTGCATATATTTGGAATATTTAATTTCTTTTAGCATATTGGCTTAGGAAATCAAATATTCTTCCATACACAAATGGATCTAAAAAGGGAGGGTCATTGAAATATCACAAGTTTAAAGCACAAATGACATATCATAGCCAAAGCTAATATCATTTAATACTTTAGACTTCAATTTCTCCCCATTTGCACATAGTTTTTAATTTTTGCCAATATTCATGCATGTAAATGAACTAATTATTGGCTAAATTAATCCCTTTGCACAAATAGGCCCTTTGATCATTTAAGTTGAGAGAATAATAGGGGAGACCTCATGGCTCAACCCTACTACCTCTTGTGTTTAATTTTTGTTGTTGTCACTTTATTGTTCTTTTAACATCCTCATAAAATAATTAATATAGTTTTCATATGAAGGGAGACCTCATGGCTCAACCCTCATACTTCTACTACTTAATTATTTTTAGAAGAAATTAAAAGAATTTAGAGAAGAAAAGAAAATATCAAAGACTAAAACTTTATTATTTTTATTTCATAAGCTCCAAATAAAAGAGATGATAGAATATTAACATATGTATAAAAGAGGAATAAAAAAGGGAAGAGAGAAAGAAAGACTAATAAAAAAATCCAAACATTGGCATATTCATATATTTATTATATATTTGTTTTTGCACCTTTTAATATAATATTTGATTATTATATAAAAGGGGTATTTTATCTAGATGGTTTTCATGCTTTCCACTCATCTATATGAGCAAAGGCATTTAAACTCTCAAAACCGAAAAGAAAGAAAAATCACAAGAGAAGAAATAAAAGAAGCTCCAAAAATGTCAAATAAAGAAAAAATAAAAAGGGGAATCATGAACAAGAACATTTCTTTATTAATTCAAGACTAACATACATCAAAAACCAAGCTTATTAAGCTTCTACATCTTGACAAAAGCTCTATCTAATTCCTTGATATTTCGGCTAAGGTTGAACTCTCTTTTTCTCTTTCTTTTCCTTACTATTCCCTCTATTTTTCTCTATTTTCAGTATTTTTCAGATCTGTATTTTTTGTGTCTCTTTTCTGTGTTGAGTTGCTGCTCCTTTTTTGCATCTGAGGTTGCTGTATTAATAGAAGAGGCTTAAGCATGGCATTAGGGTTTAAATTAGCCTGTGCTGGCGTTAATCTCGCCGTTCATCATTTTTTCTTTTAATTAGGCGGCTGAGATTGAAGCGCAGGAGAGGCAGAGGCAGAGGCGCCAGCGTTTTAACCTCTTATGTTTCAGATTTGAGTGCACCTGTTTCACCATAGACCACGCATGAGCTCACATTGGTCTACAGAATGCCGGGTTCAGGTAGGACGAAGGGGCCAGGCGCTAGCTTTGGATTCCATTTCTTATATCACTGGACTTAGGTAGACGCGGTTCATGATGCTCCCATTCGCTGACAGCTTGAGGCACCGCACGGTTCTTGCACGCTCCGGGTCTAGGCAAAACGAAGGGGTCAAAATGATCGGCGCTGGGAATTTAAATTCTCATCTTATATCATTAATCTCCGGTGGACAAGGTTTATAGTACACCATATCGCTGACAGCTCGGATCATTGCATTGATCTCGCGTGATCCGAGTCTAGGGAAAGCGAAGGGGTCAAATGGCCTGGTTTTACAACCGGCGACATTTGGTTTCTGGCGCATGATCACGGCGCACGATGAACCGTGCGGCTATTAGCTTGGTCCACATAGTTGATTTTCTGTGTTCTAGGTTTACTCAAATCAAGGGTCTAGCGAAAATGGGTCTGTGCCATTGACAGGTGGGCCCAGGGCCGCTGAGATTCGTTTGATAGCATCAATTTGTACCCAGAGAGTATTTGGGAGGCAATTTGATAAACACATCCCATTATTTGTACCCAGCATGCTATCCAGCAATTGTTTCACTTATAGGAAATTAATTCCTTAGTGATTTCGACCATTCTAGATATTAAAATCCATGGTTTTGCATGTAGAATACTACCACGAATTTTAACATGCTGTACTCAAATCTTTTGAAGGGTCTGAGTGTGATTTTGGCATTTTAATTCCCCCATAAATTACCATTTGTTATGTTGAGTTCAAATAGCAACTTTTTTGAGTCAAACAAATGTGGACCGTGCATTTTCACGTTATAAATCAACGGTTGATTTGTCATGAAATGATTCAAAGTTGATTTTTAAATGATCAAGTGAGGACCCTTAACATGTACAACACAAGTGTTTTTTATTTTGGCCGTCTCTAAGCTTCGATCCGACGTGATATGATTATAGCCATTCGATGGCTTGATATTCTGTAAGCTAGATGGATGTGGAAATCAACGTAAATTTGGACAAAATTTTAAAAGACCAAAAGTAAGGTAATAAACTTTAATTGTAACGGTTCCGATCGACCGGGCCACGACATTTTTGTTTGCGCCTTCATTAACTTGCACAACTAGAGTTATGGTTGCATGAAAAGTATATGGCATATGAGTTGTTAAGACAAAAGGCATGTACTAACTTAATATTTTAGGTGTCTAAATCATTTACTAATATGCAAAAACATGTTTAAAAATTCATTTTGGGGTAATAGAGATACTAATATAATTTCCAATAATTTTTTTTAACAAAAAAAAATGCCAATTTTCTTCATTGATTACTAAATTACACAACTCATTGAAAAAAACTAATAACACATATTTAATAAATTAAATTTGTTCATCACATATTCATGACTTGTACAAATTTAATTAAAATATGAATATATAATTATTAAAAATTTTACAAAATTTATCTCATCTGTTCAGAATATATATTCTTATAAATCCACATGTTAACATACTAAAATCCCACTTCTTATTTAGACCCCGAGCCTATTTCACTGAACTCCTGGCCCCATAATAAATTCCCGAATAAGCACCTGACACGTGTCAAAATACTGTGTACCTAGCGAGAATACGGAGTTCTATTTCAATTCCCTCTCAAATTTTGTATATTTATATTAACAGAGCAGGTGTGGTTCAACGCAGCACATCACATTGGTACATTTCACATACAAACCAATTAAAAAACTGCCGGAAAGTAAAACAGATGTGCTAATAAAATTGGCGGAAACTTTCCCCCCATCGGTACCGCACCAGGGAGCCTTTTACGCTTACTGGATCCAGACGGTTCTTTCCCGAATCTCAAATACCAATAGTACCGCCCCTGCTGTAGCTCTAATCTCAAAGCTGCTAAGAGCAAATCTTAAACCGTAAATTGAAAGGGAATCTTTTGCAGTATTGGAGAGGATACCTGTTCCCCATTAGATAACCTCAGTTACTTAGCCGCCTCCCTCACTTTTCTACTCATTTCCACCCTCTTTCTCTCCTTGGCTAGGTCACGATTTCTTGACCCTCTTTCTCGCCGTCTCTAAAAAATCACCCAATTTCTTGACGGCACGGAGGTAGATCCAACCAACGGAGGTACCTCTCACACTTCTTGGAGGTACATGCACCCCTCAAGAAATTTGATTTTACTTTCCTTTTCAGGTAATATCTAACCGGTTTCGAACTTGATTCTCTTAAATGTGCGTATCTATGCATTGTTCCCACCTTCTCACCTCACATTAGAATATTTCTCTTGATATTTTTGCCAATTCTCGGGAAATGTAGTTTAATCTGGACTTACACTTGATATGTGCTCCACAATCACCATTCTCTGAAATGATAATTGTTCATGTCTGAAAAAATAGATATACTGTGTAGTTTGATCATTTTGAAGTTTATAAAATTGTGTAGTCTTCATATGCATTGTATGAACAATTGTGCAGTTGTAGTAGTTCTATTCTAAAGTACCTGTTCGGCAGGACTCTAAGGAGCTCCTTAACGTCTTAATCCATCTTAATCTCAACGAACAGCCCTTCCTTAGAGAAGCTTAAGCAGGCCTCCTTAGCGCAAAATCTTAAGGCACCCTCCCCCTCTCCTTAAGAATCTGGCCTCCTTTGTCATTCCTTAAGCCCAAAATTATACTGTTTCCAGACCAATATATCCTCAAAAGTTAGAGCTCCTTAAGGACCTACATTCTTTTTCATTATTTTAATATCGCCTTCTTTCCTGTGAGGGACCGATTCCCAAGACATGGAAAAGAAAGTGCGGTCGGATTTCATCTCTCGACTGGATTGAAAAAATGAAAGTGCGGTCGGCTGCATGAAGTTCTTGTTGTTTTATATCTTAAAAGATACACGAAGCATGATATATAAATTGCTACTAATTTCTTTAGATAATTTGTCGATGGTACCAATTTCACCATGTAATATAAAGGAAGGATTGAAAATGAGGACTATCGTGGCAATTAAAAGTGAAATATGAAATATCTGATCAAATCCGATAAATACTTCCGCACTGAGTATGGTTCATAGTTAGCTAAAAGTACTTTTTTAATGCTGTTTTTTTTTACCTAAAAATACCTTTTTTTTCAAATTCTTGATATGGTTCATAGTTAGTACAATATAAATTTCAGTTTCAATTCAGAGTTGATTAGTTACTGACATGGTTCATATATAGCTAAGTACCAGCAGCACTAGTTTGCTTGTGATATTTCTAACTGGTACCAGCTGTTTAATCACTAGTCAGTTTGGTTAGTGATGTTTCTAACTGGTACCAGCTGAATATCAGCACCTTTTTTTTGTTAGCTTTTGAAATTTGTTATGTTTAAACAAATCAAGCAAATACTACTCTACTAGTTCCTGCCATCTACTGGACCAATACTAATGATTATTTTTTATTGAAATCTACTAATATAATTTTGTATTCAACAATTATTCAAATGAGAAAATGGAAATTCAATGATTAATAGAAGAGGAATTTGCTTTTCTCGTGTATCTGTTTTTTTGTAAACAATTTTAGTTGGATTATATGGATATTTATTTGAAAAATCTTACATGAAAAAATTGTCAGAGTATTTAGATTAACTATTAACTTTAGATAAATTTAATTATTTATACTAAATTATTTTTAATTTGTTGTCGAGGATAATTACATTAGATGACATATGAGAGAGGGTATTTAGGTCTTTATATACTACAACATATATTTTACTCATACTAAGTCATCATTCTTAATCTTACTATCTTACCGAACAAGTGCTCCTTAGCAAGAATTAAATCTTTAATCCTTTGTCCCTTAAGGAGGGCTGCCGAACACCCCCAAAGGGTTTAATTTCCCATGTATACTTGAAGAGTTGCTCAATTTCTTATTTACCCTTGTAGTCTATTTTTATGGTACTGGTTAAATGATGAAGGATATAATGGGAAAAGATAAAGTCTCACAATGAATAATTAACTCTAGGGGTAAATATAGAAGGGTTTACAAAGTTGAGGGTCTTTATTAGAAATTGTAAAGACATCAAGGAATATGAAGATCTCTTCAAGGGTGCATGAGAAATTAACCCGATACTAAAAGGGGGAAATTTCATGCCTACCACTCAAAAACCATAACTCTAGGGGTAATAGAGATTCTTTGTACTAAAAATCTGACATTTACATATTTACCGTATTTACTGGAGCATGATGTAATTATTTTTGCCTATTCCGATGAATTGCCTCCTTTATTTTGTATTAATCAACCCTCTAAGGCCTATAACACATTTCTATGTTTTTTTATGAATATAGAAGGCGACTACCAAAATGCCTCCCCGAAATTCTGGTCTGACAAGAGCGAGAGCAACTAAATATAACAAGAGGAAGTGCCCAACAGATCAGCAGACCCAGGGTGTCGGGATTGTAGATGCAACTCATGAATGTGATACTCCACCACCAAAGAAAAAGGGACAAGGGCCTGGAGCTATACGAGATGCCACAGAGGTTATTGAAAATCGACCGGAGATATGGCCTGTTGGGATGCACGAGTTCTCGTGCGGAAAGGACTCAAGGCAAATCACTGCTGCAATAACTAGGCTTGCCCTTAATTACATGCCGTCGCCATTAAGAAGTTATAACGCCTTTGATCCTCGTACAAAGGATAACGTTGAGAAGGCATTTTTGGTACCCTTTAACTTTCATGTTTTTTTAATACTACACAATTCATGTTCCCACACTTTGATCTGTTCCTGAGTTGGGTCGCATCTGTGTTTTTTGAGATGTTGAAATGTAGATAATTCTGGACAGTTGACCTTTATCGGTACAGTACCAGTACAGTACCAGTACCAGTAATATAGATTCTGGACAGCAGGGAGCATCTTGATAACTGGACAGCTTGTTGCACAATATAGATTCAGTACCAGTACCAGTATAAGTAATATAGATTCTGGACAGCTGACCTTTATCTGGTTAGTGAGTAATTCAACATCTGGTTGTTTTGATAATTGACATCTGGTTAGTGAGTAATTCAATAAGTGCAACAAGTGCAACTTTCAGTACAGTACCAGTAATATAGATTAATATTCTAACAACAACAAGTGTATGCTACATTGCAAGAATAGAACGAAACTTCAGCCTTCATCAAGTTTTGCAATATGGTTTTCATTTGGAAACATTTAGATGCATATATAATAATTAATATGCTTTAGCTGATTCCCTTTTCTTTTTTACAGGAAAGATTTAGATTCAGAGAAGGTGAAGATGCCGACCATTGTCGAGAAGTTTTTGATGCCATAGCTGTCAAGAGGTACGCTGAGGAGCTGCACACCGCAAGGGACAAGTGCATCAACAAATTTGGTTGGGACATGCCCTTATGGAAGGCCAACGTGCCGCATTGGTCTCTTAAAGCCGCAAATTGGCACGGTCTCTGTGACATCTTCAACACAGAGGAGTGGCAAGGGTTGATGACACAAAACAAAATAAACCGCATGTCGTCAGGATTTAAAATCGCACACCACGGTGGATCAGCTAGCACACTCCAGCATGTGGATAAACTGGTAAGCTTAATTAACTACTGTGTTAAAAAATTAACACTATTTACAGATTACTAGTAAACCTCTAATTGCAAACCTCTTGTTTATTCCTTCTCATGTGGAGACAACACTAAAAAAAGGAACTCCAACATTGGAGGAGATTTACCTACACATGCATTGTAGATTAGAAAATGGAAAATCACCTGTGCTGTCTCAATATGAGGCTGCCACGGAGGGCGTGACTGAAACCACTGAAGATGGTGATACTAATGACATCGTGAACCAACCAACAGAGGAGACTACCACACCCTCCTTAACTTTCGATATCAACTCGTTGCAATTCACCAACGATAGAGCCAAAAAAGTTTATGTAAGTGGTAATTTTGTATAGTCACAAGACCTTGTTATTGTACCGTTCTTATTAACAGTCCCAACCTTGTTAGTATGCTGTTTTTATTAGCAGTACCAACCTTGTTTTTGTACATTTCTGGTACAGTTTGTATTAACAGTACCCACTTTGGCATGACATGAAATTACCACAATTGCACTATATATAGACCAATAAGACTGAATAGCAGCTTATGCATGATTCAAATGACAATAAGTGAGAAAAGTTGATATTTGAGGGGTTTTATGGCACAATTACAAAGGAAAGGATCTTGGCGAAAATTGAGGATTTATTTCTAAAGTCTAATATCTGATGCAAACATGAAGAGTAAACGAAATTATATTTATTGTGCTAGATTGATGTTGGTGGGAATATAGTTGATAGTTGATACCCAAACCGAAATTGGTATCCTCATGTATCAGTTCAATAACATTACAGTACCTTAAAGACACATTATTTTAAGGATTATAAATGATACAAGTATTCTATGAGTATTGAAAGTTATTTTGGGTGTAAATTTGTAGTATAGAAAGGTATTTTGGATGTAAATTTGTATATATAATGTCTTGCATACAACTAGATATGTATATAATGCCTTGCACACAACTCTGTTCAGTGCAGTTCCTGAGCAAAATTGTTCCGATTGAAGTGAACTTGATGTAAACCACATACGAACAAAATTACATCAAGTTATTATTGTTAACTACATGTATCAAAAATTCATTTTACTCACCTGTTGTAACTTATAGGAAGATGTTACTGAATGGAGGGCCGATGAGGCAAATGTTGACAAGGACGAGAGCGCTTTGTATATTACTGCTGTTGGGGGATCAATCCGTGGCAGGATACGAGGCTTCGGAAGCGTGCTTGATCCTATGCTGCCAACAGCAACCACACGAGCCAGGGCAACCCATGCAGCATCTTCTGTTTCTGGGGTGACACAACATGGGTCGCAGAAAACTTACACTCAAGAAGAAATGAACGCAATCTTAGTGCAAGAACGAGATCAACGTCTTATTGAGGAGCGAGAAGAGAGGAAAAGAATACAAGCAGAAAATAACATCATGTTCATGCAACTGTTTGCAATGATGGGGGTGCAAAGGCCTAACTTACAGGTACGAAATGGTATTACTTTCAATATCAGCACAAAATTCGGGAATTTTTACAATCTTCAATTCATCATGGTTATAAATTAATTGCGGGTATATTACTGAAATTATACATAGCCTACCAATCAAATTCATGTTAATGTATTGTATGCAAATATATCATTTACTGTTAATTTCTGAATTTTTATATTTATGAGTCACTTGATTTATGTGTCACTTGATTATACATAGCCTACCAATCAAGATTCATTTGTCACTTGAAATGATACATACCTGAAATTATACATAGCCTACCAATCAAGATTCATGTGTCTCTTGATTTACTGTGGATTTCTGATTGCTAAATTTATCATTCAAATTGATTCATGTTTAACTTACGCTCAAGGTTACAGTCATGAACCTCTACATGTTGGTGTAATGGGGAAAATTACTTATTTGCATGTTAAATTGTTAACTACAATACTAGATGATGTTAATATTACTCACTAACAAGATGTTGAAATGTCCATATTCTAACATAATTCTACAATGTTTAATGCTTAGGGTCAAGGTACCACAACTATACCTCAGTCTCAGGAAGGAGCTTCACGAATGCCGATGGCCATCTCTCAAGTATCATATCTGTAGTTGGAACCTTATTTTTTTGGGTAACATATGTTGTATTATGAAAGTCTTTTATTTCTGGATTTTTACGTACCATACTTACAAGCAGAAATAGCTGACCTAATTTAGCTTGTATTTGGTGATCTCTAATCCAAGGATTATCCTTCCTCTATAAGGCAGCCTGGCTGTTTTTGTTCAGTGGCTGTGCTGAACCATTATCTATACTAACTTATATTCCTATTATTGATGTGCTGCTACCTCTGCTGTTCATCTTAGTGCTGTGCTGGTACCCGGTGTTGGTACAATGCAAATAATACTAACTTCTATTCTATGCTAATGTGGTATATGTAGGGTCTAGGTGCTGACTTTATACAATCAGATGGGAGAGCCACTTTCCAAGCACTCCTCAATGGGCAATCTGGACAAGATGTGGCAACATGCAAAGCCGCCATCAACCAATGGTTCGGGGGAGAAAACCAGAACAACCCCAACAATTAGCCCTTCTAGTGTGGGGATGTTGCAGCTACAAATAGTAGGCTCTTTTTGTAAATTTTTGGTGATAGGCCGTGCTTATATTTTTTGTATACAAAAACAAAAGGGCCGTGTTCTTTTTGGTCTTATGTTACAATGCTTGCTTGAATTTAAATGTTGGTTCATGATAATTAAAATGTTACTCTCCATGTTAACTGGTTTGAATTGTTCATATTGTGTTTCAATGGCAAATGCCAAAGATTTCTTGCTTGCCACATGTTTTATTGTATTGTTTTTATTATGTTTGAATGGGAAATGAAACAGATTTCTTGCTTGCCACTGGGTTGGTACCAAATGGTACCGGGAGGATTATAGAAATCTGGCACGATAATATATTGCTGGAACGTCAATTATTTCCATCGGAATATCATTACAAATATTGGGTAATACAGTGCATGCAATAGGTCGAAATGATATCCTTGCAAATAATCTGGTGGGGCCCACCAGCATTATCCATGCAAATAACCTGGTGGGGCCCACCAGCATTAACCATGCAAATAACCTGGTGGGGCCCACCTACATACCCATGGAAATAAACAGGGGGCCCCACCTTCTCTATCCATGCAATTACTCCCTTCAATTGCCTTGCAATAACCCATGTGGGACCCACGCTCTCTATCCTTGCAAATACTCAGTTGTCTATCCTTGCAAATACTAGGGTGGGGCCCACGCTCTTCATCCTTGCAAATACTCAGATGGGGCCCACGCTATTTATCCTTGCAAATACTTCCTGCAGGCGCCAATTCTCAGACTTGTTGCATGGGTACTTGTTCCATGAGAAAGCCCATGCAATAAGATTTGGAAAAGTTATTACATGGATAACCCATGCAACAAGTCTGAAATTGAGTATTTGCATCGAGGCTTGTACCATGGGTAGTTGTTACATGGATAACCCATGCAACAAGCCTTTTTCGGGCTTGTTGCATGAGTAAGCCCATGCAACAACCGAAATTTTATCCATGTAAGAAACCAAAATTCTAGTAGTGTACCAAACCTAAGCCCTAATTTAATTTTAAACAAGTCCTTGAGATTGTATGGTTTAACCTAGACCGGATCTTTGACCAGCTGGGATGTCGTTGCTTGAGGACAAGCAACAATTCAAGTTGGGAGGCGTGATCAGAGTCAAAATAATGATGATTTACGTAGGGTTTTGGCTTAGGTTTTGCATATTTTCTCACACTTATGTTTAATTAATTAGAGAAAAAGGCTACTATCACCCTTCTTTATGTTTTATTGCAGAAAACAGGTTTTGGGACTATTTTACACCAAATGGAGCTAGAATCGGGTCAATCGGATCAGCGACGCTATCGACTAAGTCTCTGTTACGGCCAGTATTGCCTAATACGGACCAGGCCTAGCACAGACCAGAAGATAGCGCTAGAAGCATTCAAATCCTAACCGTCAAGGTCCTAATACGGACCGTATCACCTGATACGGTCCGTAACCGAAGGCGCCTCTTGGGGAATAACTTCCGACAGCTGTTTCCAAATAAGTTTCTTAGCCCCTACTCAACCTACAGACGTCCCTCCACTCCTATATAAGGCCCCTGGGCAGAAGAAAAAATTATCTTTGTAATTAGGGTTAGATTTGATTAAAGTGAGAAGAGAGGAGTGCTTGTAACAATGCCGTTCCGCGGCTAAGTTCCTTTTCTTAGGGCTAGGTAGTAAACCTTGTTACTCTTGATGTTTTGATATATATATTTCTGTTGATTATGATTTCTTGTTGTTGTATTAAAATACTTTTGTGATTTACTATCTCTTCATCTAATTTCAATGATCTAGTTTGAGTCCGTTAGGATAGTGACAGTACTTTAATAGTAAGAGAAACTATTTGTATGAATTAGCCTCGTTGAGATCTATTAGGTTTATGTGAAGAAAACCTTAGCGGGGAAACCATAAACCAGACCAACAAAACGCGTACCAAATTCTATCATTTGCGTAAAGTAAATCGCAGTGATCTGTGTAGTAATTTGGGGTATTTGAGAGATCAGACATTTGCGTAAGGTAAATCGCAGTGTCCTATGTAGAATCTCGATGAAAGATCTGTCATTCTTGCGTAACATAAATCGCAGTGACCTATGTGGTTATCTTTCATAAAACAACAACAGGAAATCAGACGCAACAGGAATATATTGTCAAGGCGGATTGAGTGGCAATGGTGTGCCGAACCCTAGGAATTCTCATCTCTATCTTTATTTTAATTACTTTTAATTGCTTCCTAATTTACATTGATCACAACAACATCTCTCAATTTTCAGATTTCGTCTAGCCTTTCGAAAGATTGTGATTCGATCGCTCAAAGCATTGAACCAATATTTCCTGTGGATCGACCTCGAATATACTACTCGATAGGATTGTGCGCTTGCAGTCCGAACAGATAGCATTTCCGAGGTTATAAATATTAAAAGAAACATTGCTCTCTTTTGAGTGATCATAAACCGGACAATTAACTTAGATTAAAAACCTAAGAAGGTGAAATTGCATTTCCGACACCAAGTTTATTAAGCCAACAAACGATAGTTGAGGTTTAGGAACATTATGTTCGGTCAATGAATCCTTACACTAAAGAACAACGCAGAAACAGACAGCTGCTGCATTCACTCGAGATCCACGCGGACCGCGTATGAAAGTACGCGGGTCGCGTGTTCCATGCGGGTCATGTGTAGTACCAAGAGGCAGAGTTGAAGATGAAATCGGAAACCCTGGAAACGCTTTTCTCTATCTGATAAAAACCAAACTTTACTTTCTGTTATTTTAATCCCTTCTGTTATTTTAATCGAATATACGCCCAAGACGGGCTTACATCAAAACATAGTCCATGGTCAGGCCTTCCATTTAAACCGACACCTGATGCAAGCTTGTATCAAAACCAAGGTCTATGGCTAGACTTTCTACTTAAATTCGAAAGCACAAAGCCAAGAAGGGACATAAGTCAAACGAAGTCTTCTCTTTAAATCCTGCCTTACGATCTCCAAAGGTTTAAGATCTAAATTCCACAAATATCCTAAGTTCCAATAAAATCTAAATCCCAATATCCACAAATAAAATATCCCGATAAATACCTAAATGAAAACCTCTACGAATAAAAGGACCTAAAACCGCTACATGAGTGAAATTGTCTCGAGCGAAAAGTGAGGTCCCCCAACTACCCACAAAATCCATAAAGGCCTCTCGCCACAAAATGGGTTTTGCTAAGTTTGTACCCTTAAACAATTAGCACTGGCAAAGTTTGTCCAGCCAGTTCTGAATATGGACAAACAAGTTTTATATTTTGTACTTTGAACAAGATATGGGCTTTGGTGTTGTGCCCATTTGAAACAACTATCACTGGTTTTGTCTTTCCTTCCAATTTGAAAAAAGGAGAGACAAGGTTTCTTCATTGTCCTTTAAACAATGGAGTGCCTAATGATGATATCTCAAATAAAATCAAAAGATTAAAGAAAGTGGTCGTTTAGACTATTTAAATTCTGAAGGCACAAGATCCCTTTTAAAACAAAGTTTTCAAAACAATGGTGTTCGCATTTCCCGCGATACCCTTGCCTAAGGATTGATGCCACATAGGCTATTCAAGAAGGCACGAGAGGAGTGAACAAGACGCCACCCTCAAACAAAGTGCACGCATGCACCCAAACCACACAACAATATAAAAAGAGTGGAGAGATGTAAAGCCCACTAAGAAAGCCTCAAGCACAAATTGGGCTTTGTCAAAATTGTGCCATTTAAACAATTGTCACTGGTACGCTCGTCTAACCAGTCATCTAAAGAGACGAGCAGGCTTTATATATTTGTGCCGAACAAAATAAGGCTTTGATGTTGTGCCTAGGCCACGTGAGCACTAAAACAAATTATTATGGCCCAAAACAAGAGAAACTGAGAGCCCAAAGGCAGTAACCCTAATCGGGCTCTCACCAAACCGATCTCTACAAAAGAAGGCATCGCGCCAAGTCAACGCCCATGAATGATACGCCTATGGACCAATGCTCCACAGGCTGCAATCCAAACTAGAATTTAAGAACAAAAAACCTTTGACTCCAAAGACTAAAACCCACAATTTGGCAAGTAAACACCCCCAAGACCCCATGAATGACAAACAAATACCCTAAGACCCAAGTATAAATTCAGCATACCCTGTTGATATACGTCTCACGGGTGACAGCCGAACCCGAAACCAGAGGATACCTTTCAAATGCTAGAATGAAATCAATGACAAGCAAGCTAAACTTCACTCGCAAAAGAAGCGTCGCTTCGCTATGTCGCATCAACCTCATAGAGAAGCGTAAAACATTTAACCTTAACGGGTTCCGTACGACCAATGAAGCCTCTGAGCAGAACGGGTTTTACATAAGTCATGCGTGCTGATGTTGTCCTTTAAACGAAGACGGCGCGTGAAAATTTAACCTTAACGGGTTCCGTACGACCAATGAAGCCTCTGAGCAGAACGGGTTTTACATAAGTCATGCGTGCTGATGTTGTCCTTTAAACGAAGACGGCGCGTGAAAATTCGACCTTAACGGGTCCCGTATGACCGAAGTAAAGTGGGACGGTTTTTACGAAGTCATGCGTGCTGATGTTGTCCTTTAAACGAAGGCGGCGCGTGAAAATTTAACCTTAACGGGTTCCGTATGACCAATGAAGCCTCCGAGCAGAACGGGTTTTACATAAGTCATGCGTGCTGATGTTGTCCTTTAAACGAAGGCGGCGCGTGAAAATTCGACCTTAACGGGTTCCGTATGACCGAAGTAAAGTGGGACGGTTTTTACGAAGTCATACGTGCTGATGTTGTCCTTTAAACGAAGGCAGCGCGCGTAAAGGTTCGACCTTAACGGGTCCCGTATGACCGAAGTAAAGTGGGACGGTTTTTACGAAGTCATACGTACTGATGTTGTCCTTTAAACGAAGGCAGCGCGAATGAGGATTCGACCTTAACGGGTTCCGTATTACCAATGAAGCCTCTGAGCAGAACGGTTTTACATAGCCACACATGCCGGGGTATCCCTTTCGTGGGGATATTGTGTGTGGGGATCAGGCCTTAACGGGTCCCGTATGACCGGTATCACTCTTGAGTGGGACGGTTTTTACGAAATCATGCGTGCTGATGTTGTCCTTTAAACGAAGGCAGCGCGTGAAAATTCGACCTTAATGGGTCCCTGTACGACCAAAGTTACCCTTAAGTGGTACGGTTTTACAAAACCATGTCGCCGTTTTACCCTCCAGGTAGGTAGGCGCATGACTTGACCTAAGCCAGCTGAAGACGTTTGATCGCTTAGAGCCTGATCGAATAGACGCAGAAGGCTGAGATGCAGCTTGAATTCAATGAAGATGCCTTGTCGCTTAGAGCCCGACAGGGGAGATTCAGAAGATTCAGGATTAAGCCCTGACTCTACAAGTACATCTGGTCGCTTAGAGCCTGATTGGAGAAGACTTGAAAGGTTCAGGAGAAAAATCGAGTTAGGCAAGTTTATTCGATCGCTTAGAACCCGATTGGAGAAGACTTGAAGAACTCGTAGACAAAAAGAGAAAAAAGAAGAATAAGGGAGAAAACCGATTTAGACGAATCTATTTGATCGCTTAGAACCCGATTGGAGAAGATTCGAATAAATCAACCAAAAAGATAAAAAGAGAATAAAGGAGAATGTCAAGTCAACAAGGCTATCCGATCGCTTAGAACCCGATTGGAGAAGATTTGGAAGGCTTGAGAAAAAAAAAAATTGAATTATACGGGTTTATTTGATCGCTTAGAACCCGATTAAAGAAAGCTCGAAGAACTCGGCCCGAAAAGAGAAAGAAGAAAAGTAAAGGAAAGAATCGAGCCAATAAGTTTATTTGATCGCTTAGAACCCGATTGGAGAAAACTTAGAAAGTTCAATTCCAAAATAAAAAAGAAAATCACGAAAAGAGACACATATGGCACGATGATCAAACAAGGTGTAGCCACCGCAAGAACACCCTGGGGGCAGCCAAGAATTCCTCCGGTCCTGTGGTTAAGCACGCATGCTACAACCTAATCTGACTCTGCATGGAAGATAAGGAGTCAAGAGGAGAACACATCGAATTCATCGGGCAATGAAAATTGTGAGTACTACTTTGTCCTTTGTTCTCCTTAAAATTTCTCAGTTTATTTCTAAAGCAGTAAAGAAAATTTAATCTGAGAAAATAAAACAAAAGCAATTCGCAAATGGAAAATTATGAAAGTCGTTTGCAAAAATGAAGTTTGAAAGAAAATTTGGGCAAACTTTGAAAATTTTCCAAGAACATTTTCTGATATTTTGAATGATTTTGGCTAATCCCATATTAAATGAAAGAGGTCCCTCGTATAAATAGCTTACTTGATAGGTTTTGTATAAACTCCTTAAGACTAAAGGTGTTGGGATATATCTTTCTTTTTGTAAATTGGTCCCGGAAAAATAATTCGATTTCAAAAAAAAGGGGGGGACACAAACGCATAAAAAAAAAAAAAAGAAGTGAAGAAAAGAAAAAAAAATTGTGAGAAAGAAATAAAAAAAAGGGGGGAGAATGATAAACAATGAAAAGAAAGAATATAGGAGTAATTTTCTCGACACACTACTCCGCTGATTTAGACCCGATAAAGTTCATGGGTGCATTCGTGACGCATCACCCCATGTTTGTATCCGTGTAATGGAAAGGTTTTAAGTCATGAGTATGCATAGCACCCTATTCTACGTGGTAATACTAGGATGAGTAGGGAAGAGTCTCGTTATGTTTACTCCAGCAAGTAAAATTGAATAACTTCTCGAGCATTGATATATAAAGAGAAAAAGATAAATTTTAACACCTTCAATCCAAGAAAATTTACGAAACATGTTGATTAAGCATTTTATTCAAGGGACGTCAAGTAAGATACTTTGTGGGATGAACATAAAATTTTCCCAAAGTATAACCTAAATGTTCTTCCAAAATCTATAAGTTACGTCCAAAATTTCATGATTAAATTTCATTTCTGTGAACATCTTTAACAAAATCCTTATGCGGATTTGCTTAAAGGCAAGATAATGATGAAAGCAAAATGAACATCCAACAAAATAAAGTACTTCAAGATTTGGATACTGCCGAGGTTTGGAATGTTTTGATTTCAGGATCCACGACCTCGTCAATGGATAAGAAGGAATCCAAACTGAACGTAAAAGCGAAGAAAGGTGCGAGCTCCCACCTCCCCATGGAAAAATGCAAAGCCCGTCATAGGCTTGTGTCGGGTGAAAAGAACACCTGCACGATCAATCAAACAATGAAGAACCATGGTCTAAGAAGACCTTAAACTACACCAACAGTCCGAGAAGACTTTAAACTACAACCAAAACCAAATCCCAACCTGATATGCCAGGAAGACCCCAAGATACAGCTAAAACCAACCCTGGTTAGCCAAAGGACCCAAAGAGAAGCACACTGAGGGCACCTGGCTAAGCTGTTCAATCCTAAGGTCTTCGCACCTCACCCAGGTGGGGGGCATTTGTTTGACCCTAAAAAGCCAGAAAAAAAATAAAATTAATTAAATGGCCGAATCAAAAATATTTGGAGCTGGGCCGAATTTAATTGATGAAAATTGGGGCTGCTACTAAATGGCCGAACCAAATTGATGGGGCTGCTGTTGGCCGAAATTAAATAGCCTAGCCCAATTGTTGCATGGCCCAATTTGAGAGGATAGAATATGCTCTAGATATTTTATTCTCATGGACACATGTCACACTACCAATGAAGATGCCAAAATGGGAGGGAAGAATATATTCTAGAATGTGATCTAGATATTTTTATTCCCATAGACACATGTCACACTACCAATGAAGATGCCAAAATGGGAGGGAAGAATATATTCTAGAATGTGCTCTAGATATTTTTATCCCCATGGACACATGTCACACTACCAATGAAGATGCCAAGATGGGAGGGAAAAATATATTCTAGAATGTGCTCTAGATATTTTTATCCCATGGACACATGTCACATGGCCATTGAAGATGCTAAAATGCCAAGAATATTCTCTTCAAGCTTGAGGGATAAGCATGACACTTGGATGCATCTAAACCTTTGGATGAGAGTTGATGCAAATGAGTGGTGGGGATCACGCCAACAAGGCTCCTCTAAACCTAGGCTCTACCCCTTGTCATGGCCTATATAAACCCCTCATTTGAAGAAGAAGAAAACAAGACACCACAAGAAGAGAATATATACAAGAGAAGAGTATATATATAGAAACCACACCATACACAACATATACACCACACAACACAAAAACACACAAAAAACCCTCCAAGGCCGAAACCCTCTTCTTCTTCCTCTACAAAACTCAAAATAGAAATAGGTAGAGATTTTGCAATGTAAAAGCTCAATGGAGCTTGATGTTCATGTAAGCTAATCATGAAGAAATAAAGAGATGTTCTTGATTTGAGATCTTCTTTCTTTCCTTTTATGCAATTGGAGCTTTTATTTGTTAATCTCTCCCTTTTAATCTCCTTCTTCTTCTTTTTCTTATGTTCGAAGTTGATGAAGATTGAATGCTTCTAACTCACATGAATGAGTTTAGAAGCATGAAATCATGTAAATGAAATAAACCCCTTTTATATAATAATCAAATATTATATTAAAAGGTTTAAAAATGACAAATGAAATAGAGGAGGCATTAGTAGCTCTTATAGCTAGCTTTCAAGCCTATGATTCTAAATAAAATATATGCATATGTAAATATTTGTGACTCTCTTACTCCTCTTCCCTTTTCTTCTTTTCTTTTCCATTTCTTTCCTTCTCTAAATTCCTTTAGCTTCTTCTAAAAATAATTAAGTAGTAGAAGTATGAGGGTTGAGCCATGAGGTCTCCCTTCATATGAAAACTATATTAATTATTTTGTGGGGATGTTAAAAGAATAATAAAGTGACAATAAAAAAATTAAACACAAGAGGTAGTAGGGTTGAGCCATGAGGTTTCCCCTATTATTCTCTCAACAAAAAGGGCCTAGATGCATAATTGTTGAAGAAGAGAGCAAATGAAAAGAGGGAAATAATCAATCCCAATGAAATATGCTCAAGGACCTTCACATAATTATGCAAATGACATAGGACTCACATGCAAAATCAAAATGGTATTGGCAAGTGACATATTGTGATGCCAATGCCTCTTTTGATTTTTGATGACCAAATCTTGACACAAGGGCTTAGATATAGTCTAATCAAACCAAATACCCCATGATATGATACCCCAAATGTCTCAAAATGACCTGCTGTCACAAACCGGCCAATATGAACTGATCACGAAACTCAAACCAGAAATCCAAATATACAGTCAGATAGAGGACTCAAAAACACACAATTTAGACTCAAACTTTACATTTATAGCATTTTTACACGATTTACTAGCTATTTTCAAAGTTGGCTTTCCAAAATACACAAAAACTGATAGATAAACTTGCTGTCCCAGAATATGCCTCCTACAAAATCACAAATTAAAAATAGGTTTAGGCCTTCTAAATTTCTGAAACTTTTTGAGGACATAGATTGTGCTTTTCTGAAAATTTTGGTACCAAGAAAACTCAAATCGGAGTTGTAGTCTATCTTGCACAAATTTTACAAAAATGCTTGTCAGCAAACAAAACTGGTACTAGACTGAAATGACCATCTCTGGTAAAATGATTAATCTGGACCAGAATAAAGGCTAAAATGCAAAATGGACTGCACCAAGATGTAAATAACTTCAAAACACACAAGTTGGACACAAAGATCATGTTATTTGGATTTTATTTCGATTTAATATGGATTTTTGAAGTTCAGCTTCTCAAAATGGAAATACAAGAACTGTAGAAAGAAAAACTGCATCTTTTACCAATCTATCTCTGCATTCAAGCACCTGTTAAAATGGTTAGGAAAGTGCAAAGCTCTTGAAATTTGGCATGCGTATAGAGTAGACTTTTCTCTACACTCTCATAAAAAGAACCAAAAATTTGACTTTGTAGATTGTCCAGAATAAATCTTTAAAGATTGGTCGTCAGAATGGCAAAACAGCAGCTTAAAATAAAAACACCAGCAGACACCCCTGCCTTTGCATGGCCTTTAAGCATAGAAAAAGAACTCAAAATCCTATGAAATTCCATAGAGTTATAGATTGAATTCCCCTCTGTTAAAGAATACAAAATTTGGTTTAGCCAATTTGTCGGAAATGGTCTTCAAAGTTCAGCAAAACAGAAAACTGCTGCTCCATCTACCAGCAGGCACCTCCGCACGAAAACACACATTTGGCATAGCTCTGAATAGAGTTTTGCAAAACTGCTATACATGCATATAGATCATGACTAAACAAACATTTCATATGCAGGATACAAAATTTGGTGTAGCCAATTGGCAGGAATCGACCTTCGAAGTTCAGCAGTTCAGAAAAACAGAAAACTTCACAAACAAGCCCTTTCCAGCCCTTTTTGGTCATAACTTCTTCATTTCAAATCCAAATCAACTCAAACCAACTCTAAATGAACCCAAATCAAATCCTTCATATTTCTAAATCGAAATCAAGTATGATCAAACAACATACAACCTGCCAAATGACCAAAATACCCTTTTCTTCATGTTTAAATCATTTCCTCTTAAATAAAATATAAATAAAGCACAAATATATTTTCTCAAATACAAATATGTTTCTAAAATAAAATAAAAGGGTATAATAAATGTATTTTAATAATATTCATTGCATCTTGTGCATACATATTAATTAAATACCTAAAACAATGATAATCAAAAGAACATAAAAAGACCAAGTACATGAGTCCTCCACTTTTAGCCCATTTATTCAATTCACAACAAATAGGCTTCAAATCCTGGAATGAACGAGGTATTCAGTATGGCTTGGAAGGGTCATCTGATGTAATTAACAGCGGGGGCTTGCGCCCGCTGGGAGTTAAACGTCCCCACAATCATTAAACTCTCTCGACGGACTGATTGTGAGTCGTAGGTCTGTCGAGGGTGAACCGGAAGGAATAGCAGAAAGAAAGAAATGAATGTTTCAAGTTCGATGTTCTTTAACCAATAGAGAGCATTGAACCATGAGGCATTTAAATACACATGCACACACACATTCCATACCAACAGCTGTGCAACTTTCTGCGCCCTACAGGTTTACACCCCTACCCCTTGGATCTTGGGGCCCGAGGCGGTCACCCTGGGTGCCCTGCACCAGGGCCGGCTATGTGGGCAAGCTAACTTGGCAAATTGATGTTTTTTAATAGAACAACAAATTTATGAAAATATACCCTTTAAAAAAAAAATTAGATTCCTATAGTTGATTTAATGAGTCTACAGTTTTTTTCGTATGAGTTTAGCAGACGTAGTAGAGACATATTTGTAATATATACAATCGGATGTTTGGTGCGTATATTATTGAAGATGATGAAATAAAACCCGATCCAATAACCACCAACTCTGACAGCTCCAGTCAGCAAATCTCTTTAATTAGTTTAGAAATATACAGTTGTATTTACCGATTCTGTGTAATCTTGTGTATATAGGAAATAACAACGGCTAGGAATCCTCTATTAAGGAAATAACAGCTTGTAATCTTGTGTAATTAGGAAAGATCAAATGCTAATTGGCCTATAATACACCTCTGTAACTAAATTCTGTAAATCATCAATTAATCAATAGACCATTCAACCTTTACACCTCAAATCTTCTATACTGTCTTTGTAAAATATATCATTTGTATAACTATTAACAAAAACATACAAAAAATTTAGAATCATAATTGGAAGAATAAAAACAGCTGCAATGACTCAAAACAAATCAGGTACAAACATGTCGAATAATTATTAAAATAAACATAATCACGAATAGAGAAAATGAAAGTACAACTTTGTTGGTTATGCTAGTGCAAGGAGGAAGACACACAATACAGACCCCACCGTATTTAGGACCACCAACCTCTTATTAAAATAGAAACCGACAGTAGTTCTACTACCAAAAATATGAAGAAAATAAGGGTATATGGAAGTTGACACCAATTGGAGAGTGACAATAATAAGGACGATGACGGCAATGGGCAAGCTAACAGGAGCAAGTATCACATACGAACCTAATCCAAATGCCAACACCATACAACCCGCTGCTGAAGTAAATGTGTTTGTTGCGTTGTGGAGATCAGCAACATCTGGTTCAACTAGAGCAACCGAAATAAGCGTAAATATGCTTGTAAATGCTTGAATAAATGATAGGGTGTTTGCTAAGATAAATGCCTTGAACATGTATTTCCTTCCCAGAATCGGTGTGCCATTGTCTTGGTTGTAACCTCCCGGGATTGCGAATGCAGCAGCAAATGTTACAGTCGTAACAAGTACGGAGCCCAATCCAATAACTTGAATTCTATCCCATTTATTTTGGTCCGATTTCAAGACCTTGTCGAACAAATATTTAGTAAAACGATGCTTCTTATCCTCAAAAAAAGAGTCAATGTTGCGTTGCATATCCTGTAATAGAAAAAAATATATTTATTAAATAAAACAGCAACGAATAGTGTCAACTGGTACATTTACTTGCAAATTATATTAGTCAGATAATGACTAATGAGGATGGAGAAAACCATCGATCAACAAATTTACAAGAAGAATATCATAGCAACTCAAATTAAGAATAAGGCATCGAGGGTGAAAGAGCTAATTATATTCAAGCTGTCATGCATTGATCACCTAATTTACTAGTGTGCTTTTGCTTGGGGAAAAAAAATACGAACTGATTTAAAATTACCATGAAGTAAAATTGTAATGAATATTTAGTTAATTTAGTCATACCTTAGTAGTAGTTTTCCTTATTTGATTCCTCCAAAGTTCAAATGGTGTTAGCCCTTGATTGTTTTGCACTGCTTTTTCTTCGCAAGTCAAATGATTAGAAATAGCGATCATAACCGACGTGTGCCCCTTGATTGCGGCTATGTGCAATGGTGTATTTCCTTCGTAATCCTTTGCATTAATCAGGCTTGTACATATTTCCCTCGGTAAATCACGTAATCTCTTAAATACCATCACCTCGTTTTTTTCTGCAGCAATGTGAAAAAAATTCCGTCTACAATCATCGAGAAGTTTTGCATCATCAGGGTATCGTCTCATGAAATGCATAACCAGTTCTATGTTGCCGGCTCCTGCAGCTACATGAACAGGACGCATTCCATTTGAATACTGTTCACATGCAAGAGAAGGAGCCTCCTGTAAAATGGTTATAACCAAATGAGTATATCCTCCCACTGTAGCTATGTACAATGGAGACAGCCCCTCCTTGTTAAACATGTATGCGACACCTCGATCTAATTCCATCAATTCATGGGCAACATCAACATGACCGTGTTTGGCAGCCAAGTGCAAGGTTGTGTCTCCGTTGTTGTCCGTTTCTCTGACAATATCCTTGACCACATCGGGAGCACATTGACTGAGAGCTCTAATAAAATCCACGTCACCAACCTTTGCAGCACAATGCAAGCTTGTGTCTCCGTTGTTGTCCGTTTCTCTGACAACATCCTTGACCACATCGGGAGCACATTGATTGAGAGCTCTAATAAAATCCACGTTACCAACCTTTGCAGCACAATGCAAGGGTGTCTCTGACTTCTTGTTGCGGGCTTTCACCAGGGACATATCTCTTTCGAAAACCATCACAGCAAGGTCGTTGTGCATCTGAGTAACAAGTAGGTGAAGTAGAGTGTCTCCAAAATGCGTTACACTTCCAATCACGTCGTGGAGATCATGCTGATCCGCCTCTATTTGTTGGGAAGTGGGGTGAGTGATCTCTATTGTCACCTGAGATGGCAATAATGCAAAATGTCATGAATGAATTAACATCAAGTATTTTTGCATCAATATTGAATTTCAAAAATGTATATAATATTGTTATAACGATAACAATAACAACAATACTACTAATAATAAATAGTAATAAATAATAATAATAATAATAATAATAATAATAATAATAATAATAATAATATAATAATAAGAGTAGGGCTAAAATGCACCATTGGTTTTGTATTCAATCATGCTCCACATTCTTATTTTCATTTTGAAAGTCCGAACAGTCGATCCGAACCATTCACCATGATCTTTGTATTAAAATGTGTTTAGAGACGAAATTTTCTATTTTTTGGATATTTTTTACTAGTTTTTAGATAGGTACAAAATAACTGTTTTAGAAGATTCTGGACCATCCAAAACAATGATTTTATACCTCATAAAAAATAGTAAAAAAATTTCATTTTTTTTTTTGTCTCCAAACACATTTTAATATGAATATCATATTGAGCGATTCGGATCGATTGTTCGAACTTTAAAAACAGAGAAAAAGACGTGGAGAATGCATGATTGGAGCACAAAACCAATAGTGCATTTTAACCCTACTCTAATAATAATAATAATAATAAGAGTAATTTAAAGTCTTAAAAGCTTTTCTTCTCCACTCCGTGTGTCAAAACAAAACCATAAGCAATACGTGCGTTCATCTATTCGACTCAGGTCAATTTTTCTTAAAGAGGGTGGTAAAATGATGTTGCTTGTTTTTTTTTTTGTGTGGACAACATGAAACTGTTAGTCATTGAAGATTGAAGTTGTCAGGGCTTGGGATGTAAATGAGCCGAGTTTGAGTGAGTTATCTCTAACTCGTGCTCAGCTCATTAAATAAATGAGCAAATTAACTCGAGTTGGAATGGTAATAACGAGTTGTAGAGCAAACTCAACTCAGCTTGTTATCAACTCAAGTTGGCTCACAACTCGTTTATAACTTGTTTAACTAGTTGATTATATACTACTAGCAAAATAATTTATCAGTATTCAGCAATTTTTCATACAACAAGTACATAAGCACCAGCAATTTTTCATACAGCAACTTAGTACATAAGCACCAGCAATTTTTCATACATCAGCTTAACAAAATCAATTTCTGGGATTTATTGTGACCAATGCTATGTAACTCGAGTTATAAATGAGCGAGTTGGGGTAAGCTCAAACTCAGCTCATTTATTAAACGAGTCAGCCAACTCGAGTTGGAACTGACTCGAGTTGTAAATGAGCGAGTTAAAGCGAGCTGTAAATGAGCGAGTTACGAGTTTGAGCAATTTTGCCCAACCCTAGTCAGGGCCTAGGGGCGGAGCTACACTAACAGTTAATTATATAGGAAGACTCATTGAGAAAGACTTGATTCATCGACTTAATTATTTAGTAATATATGTGTGTTATTTTTTTATATATGAAAAAAAAATATTAACATTTAATATTTTTGATAAAAATTTAAAAAAATATATTTAAAATGTAAATTTGGTTTGCAAACACACTTTAATACAAAGTTCATGTATAGGGGTGTTCATCGGTTCAATTCGGTTTCAACCGAACCGAACTAGGCAAACCAAAGTTATAATTCGGTTTCAAAAATAAACCGAACCGAACCGATTTAGCATTGCAATCGAACCGAACCGAACCGATTTAGCATTGCAATCGAACCGAACCGAACCAAAGTTTTATTTCGGTTTGTTCTGTTTGTTCAGTTCAAACCAAAATATATATTAATTTTTTTATTTAAAGCAATTGATTTATAATAAACCGAGGTATTAAGAAATAAATCGGGATATTAAGAAATAAACCGAAGTATTTAAAGCAATTGATTAAGAAATAAACCGGGGTATTAAGAAATAAATCGGGGAAGTCTGGACCAAATTCATAATATATAAAATTTTGGTCGGTTCGGTTATTTGGTTTTCAAAATTTTCAAACCGAACCGAAATTATAATTCGGTTTAAAAAGCAAACCGAATCGAACCATTAAACCGAAAAAACCGAACCGTTTGGTCCAAACTAATTCGGTTCGGTTCAGCACCGACTAAACGGACCCAATGAACACCCCTAATCATGTATGTTGAAAGATTCAGATTAATTGTTTGAATTTTGTAAATAAAGATATAAACTAAAAGTAAAACCTCTTTACTTTTTAAAGCACCGCAAGTCCTCAACTCAGGTAGATAAGCAAAAAATAGTTTGTGAAATATTACCTGATGAATTTCTGGTTGTTCTTCCGGCTGTAGTCCAAGACGTTGTATTAATACACCGCTGTTTCCTTTTATTGCTGCTGCATAAAGATCAGGAGGCATAAGCCGCTTAACTGGAGGTGATTCGGACACCATTTCACTTTCAGATCTTATGCTTTGGTAGGATGGAATGGCCATTACTATTGCGTTTTAGCTTGAATTGCTCTTATTCTGTCGCAAATTAAATGCTGGGGAAGATCTTATAGTGGAGTCTGAAAATCAATAACGTGCTGGGGAAGATTTTATAGATTAATGCTGGGGAAGATTTTATAGAGGATGGAATGGCCATTACTATTTATTTAACTTGCAGCATCGCATCATGGGTGAATTTTTTATAGTTAGTGGAGTCTCAAGGCCAATAATGTCTTATATTTAATTTCTAACCGGTAACATGCTGCATCACTGGGTTAGTCTTTTTGTGCTCTTTCATATCCTCTCAAATTATTTGGGGGGAATTTCATGTATACCCCTAAAAATTTCAAAATTATGCATTTCTCTCTCTAAAGTTTATAATATCATATATACCCTTCTAAAGTTCAAAAACTCACAAATATAACCATTTTATTGTCTTTTTTATTAAAACTTACTTTAAATTTATAAAATACCCATTCTACACTTTATTAAAAAAAATGTATTATTCTTTAGAAAAATGTCAGTCTTCTAATTAGTCGGTTTCCGAGGACAAATGAGTAATTTCTCTACTTCTGATGCTTACACAAGCATATACGTAACTCTAAATTACGTTAAATATTAGGGTTTAGGGTTTTAGAAATTGTTCAAAATAAAAGTTTAGGGTTTAGAATTTAGCGTAATTTAACGTAATTTAGTGTAAGTCAACGTAATTTAACATAATTTCAAGAAATTTAGCGTATTTTAGTATAAATATGCTAATTATACATCAAAAGAAGTAATCTAACAAATATTTAAAAAAATCCGAATTTTTAGCGTTAGAATTTAGCATTTTGATATTCATATTGTCTCTTAAAAAAAAATACTGTTCATACCAAACCGCCCCACAGTGAGGCGGTTTGGTATGAACAGTGGAATGTCCAGTGAAGGAACGGTCCGGATAGTTTTAATAAAAATTTGGATGGAAAAACAAATTTGCTAATTTGTTTTTTTTTTAGTATTAATAAAAAAAGCGGCAACTGCTCTGGTCATTTGTCTTTATATCATCAGTCAAACTCAATGTAGATCTCGAGATCTATTCACTTCATTTGTTTATACCTTAAACCCTAAATCCAGCTGCTCATGTGTACTAAATAAGAACAGGAAACGACTAAATAACAGAGTTGCTCTGTATAGGGAAGTAAACTTCCCCATCTTACGAGTTACGAATTAGGCTACTTAAATAAGTTCTATTAAAAATGCGCGCACCTGTTCTAGCTAGGCCCTATAAATGCGCGCACCTGGTCCCCATCTCGCTAGACCCTAAAAATGCGCGTGCCTGTCCCTATCTTAAAAATAAAGAAAAACAATCCACAGATGTATCATGCATGTGACACCATGGACGATGCTTTCAGATGGTTATCAGCTTTCGCACGTCTTATTGAGGTATGCCCATTTTTTTGATATTTTTTATAAACTATAAATAATAAACAGAATTTTAGAGAACTAATTTGATTGGTTTTTTTTTATAAAAACTTTTAGTACCGAATTGGCTATTCGGTACCGAAATGTTCTTTGTTTTTGTTGCAGTTTATGCTGAAAATTTGTGAAATTTTTCAGTGCCAAATAGCCAAAAAGTGTTGATACCAAATAGACTATTTGATACTTATGATTTTTGTAAAAAAATACCAACTAAGTTGGTTCTCTAAAATTTGTTTTTCTATTTATGGTTTATAGAAAAAAATCCATTTTTTTCATCTACTTGAGTTTAAACTAGAGGTGTATTTACTAAAAATATTAAATCTACAGTATTCTCTTTAGTAAATATAAAAACTAATGAATACTAAAAGCAATATGTAATATTGTTTATTTACAAGGTAAATTAGTTAATTTCTTTGATTTTTGTATGTTTATTAACGAGGAGGGTTCCAATACCTCGTGTCTTTCATATCTCATCATTCCTCCTATTTACTATCTTTATTTTCAAAGTTCAAACTGTTGATCCGAATTGCTCAATATGATATCTATCTATGTATCTAATCCTTGATCGGATCTGTACTGTTCATCTACAGTACAATCTACAGTGTAACTGACAGATGGGTCCCACCAGTCAGCGACACAGTCTATCTTTTTTTTTTTTTTTTTTTTTTGGGGCTCCGCCTTCTTCTGCAAATTTTTCCAGCCGCTTCTTCTCCCTTCCAGCGATCCCTCTCTCCTGTCTACTCCCTGTCTCCTCTCTACCCCAATTTTCTCCATCTCCCACATCTCCAACTCCCACAGCCTATTGTTAAAATTCCCTCACTTATGTCGCGTTCCGCGCCCTTCTCTACCTCCGTCACCTCAAAATTCGTTCTCTCCCTCTCTCTCTCACAATTTATGCTCTCCACCGCAACAGAAACTCCGTCCGCTCTCACAAATTTCATTTCCCTCTCGGTCTCTACTCTCTACACCTCGCGCGACAGAGAACCCACTTCTTTGCTGCAATTTCCCCTCCTGACAATGATCTCTTGAGGTAAGTTCAAACTGTTTTCATTTTCTTTCTTCGATTTTTAGATATTTTCCTGCTAATACTACTGAAAAATGCTTCATTTCAGCCTGTGTTTGATTTTAGAAATTAGGGTTTACAATTGTGTTTCAATTTTATCGTTTACGATTTTGAGATAATGTTTGTGTCTTTGATTGTTTTCAGGTTTGTAATTTATGATTATGAAAAAACGAATAATTTTAGGGCTTAGGGTTTATGATTCTATTTGTAGCTGTTTTACGGTTTACATCTGAAAATTGTAGTTCAATCTTCTCTTTAGTTAGGAAGAGAAGGAGGCACTCACCTAATGACACCTCATAGCAAACTTGGCAAGGAGAAGGGGACACAATTTTATAGACTTACCATGGGAGGGATTAAGAGAAGAGATAGGGTTAAAACCACAAATAGACATGATAAAGTTTAGGATACAGAGGAGGATTCCAATTTGGAAATGAGCAAGTCAAATGGGTTATAATGAGTAAACAAAAGGAAAAGGATAGTTAGAATAGGGAATGACTCTCAGTTCAGCGGGTTCTTCCATGTTAGGATTTACTAGTACAAGTATTCAGTTCAATTTTAGATTAAGTTAGGTGTTCAAATTTTCCTTTACAATACTTTGGTACATTGGAAATAGTGGTCAAATTTGGGTACTTTGAAATAATGTTGTAAGAGGATTGTTGTAGGTAGGTTGTTTAAATTTCTCAATTTCGGTCAGGTACCAGTCTTTTATGTCATGCACCAGTCGTTGTTTGTTAGTTACAAGTTATTTGTTACGACTTAGTAGTAGTTGATTTTACAAAACAACACTTTGTAATGTAAGCTGTAATCTTATTTTTCAATTGCCATGCATGCCTACGGGCTTTGAATAAAAAAAAGGAAGATATAGCACCACAAGAAAAAAAATGCCACTTGAGGGTTTAGGGTTTTACATTTAAGTCTTTTCTTGGGTTTTTGTCTACTGTTTTCTCTTGGTTTTTAAAAATTCTTTTCCCCTTTCAGCCTCACAAACCACAATTACTCTCCTCTATCTCAGACCCTCTTTTCCCTCCCACACAATAGAATTGTCGCTGCTTCTCCTATCTAGCCAGTCACCATCCACACGAAGAACCTAGCAGTGAGGAGCAAGGAATTGTGTGTATGTGGAGAGAGGGTTATGATCCAGTAGAGGTTTTGTACTTGAAAAAAAAAAAAAAAAAAAAAAAAAATATAGAAATTGATCAATTGGTACATATCTCTTATAATTACTTTTTTTAAACCTTTTATTAGGTTCAGGTTGGCTACAGATGTGGAGAGAGAAGATTATGATTCAGAAGACTTTAGGAACTTGAAAAAAACAGGTACAAAAAAAAAAGACAATTATAGAAATTGACAAATTGGTACATATTTCATATAGTTACTTTTGTTAAACTTCTATTGGGTTTAGGTTGTGATCAGATTGGTTACGTTAGCTATTTCTGTAATTGGAGCTATTATTGTGCATAATTCATGTAAATTCCTTTTGGTCTATTAGGTTCTGTTTGAAAGCAATCCCAGGGTAAACAAAAAGTTGGAATAAATATTCAATCAAACTGTGATTATAGTTTAGAAGTGCTATAATGTGTTTCGATCTATTAACATTTCCAGTTTCTTCCTTTGAAAATACAAACTTTGTGGGATTTCTCTGTATATCATGATTATCTTCTTTCAAATATAAAAGAGAGAGTAGGATGTTCATCATTTAGTCAATGATTGAAGCAAATTAGGTAGCATGAGTTTTTCATACTCCATATTTTCTTTTTAGCTATTTTTCCTGATGTGTCATTTTTTTATCCTCTTTTCTAGCAATCTTTGCTTAGTTTTAATATTTATTCATTATTTTTTATCTTTGCTTATTATGGCAGCCAAGTGAGCTTAGAAAATCTCTTGCTGGACACAATTAATAGCTTCACCTTGATGAAATTTTGGTGTTCAAATTACTAATTGTGTCCAGTAAATTGGAAATGATTTGTATGTATGCGCTTCTCGCTGTTGACCCAGTTATTACCAGTATTTCTTTGCAATCTTTGTACGATTTGTAATCTACTAATAAACCAATGGTTTATTTGTGATTGTGCAAATTAACAAATGTGATCCTTGAGATAAAATGGACCTTTTAGTAAAGTTCGATTCGAATAAAAAACTCTCTTACTTGATTGATGGTGGCACTAACTACTTCTGATGTGTATTTAAGTGATAAGTAGGACTGATTCCTTTACAGCTGCCGTGTACTGCCTCTCTTCCCTATCTTGGTGAGAATTTTAACATATATTGCTATCTCCTCTCTTTATATATAAATCCTGTATTTTTTTATACCTTTTCTTCTAATTTGTTAAAAAGATATTTCCACATGTTTACAACTCATCTAAATCAATTTTCATTAAATATTTTACTAATATGGAACTAAATTGCCAACACCTTGATCAACTCAAAAACACTATGTAAATGATTCACTCATCACATTATTTACCTTACTCAATGATACTAATTCAATTATTGTCAACAACAGCTATCTGTAATAGAGTCTCTATTCCTTCGTTACCTCTATTTGAATTTTGCAAATTCCTGTTACTACAGCTCTTGAGGTATTCCTTTCATCCTTTTTATTTATTTGTTTTTTTATTTTCTTAGTTTTGTTCTACAACATTAAAAACTTTTCTCATGGTAGACAACAATATATTTGTGCTTAGACATCAACACTTCCAACCTTTTGCATGAATTTTACACTTTTCTATCTCTCTTTTAAAAAATCTAATTTCAACAGGAATATAAAATAGTAGGCCCGATTCCTTTACAGCTTCTATGTACTGCCTCTCTTCCCTATCTTGGTGAGAATTTTAACATATATTGCTATCTCTTCTTTTTATATATAAATCCCATTTTTTTTATACTTTTTCTTCTAATTTGTTAAAAAATATTTCCACATGTTTACAACTCATCTAAATTAATTTTCATTAAATATTTTACCAATATGGAACTAAATTGCCAACATCTTCATCAACTCAAAAACACTTTTTAAATGATTCATTCATCACAATATTTAGCTTATTCATTGATACTAATTCAATTATTGTCAACAATAACTATCTGTAATAGGGTCTCCAATCCTTCGTTACCTGCATTTCAACTCTGCAAATTCGTGTTACTACAGCTTTTGAGGTATTCCTTTCATCCTTTTTTATTTATATGTTTTTTTTATTTTCTTAGTTTTGTTCTACAACATTACAAGCTTTGCTCATGATAGACAACAATATATTTTTGGGCTTAGACGTCAACGCTTCCAACCTTTTTCATGAATTTTATACCACACCGACTTAGGTCATGAGTAACGAGGAAACAAATAAATCATTAGATATTAGAAGCCAAAAGAGAGCGCGGCATAACTCTCCAGTTTTGCGGGAAAGATGTGTTCAAAGGCGTGTAGTGGATCCCTATAATTCCGTTAGCGAAGTAAGTTTATCAAGTGAGGTAGAAACGTCACGGCGGAAGATCTATTCTAGAGCACGTCGAATAGGTAATCTTAAAAGATATTGTGTATCAACATTATACAGTCACAGTAATTTACATATTCTAATTTAGCAAAGTACAAGTTTTTAATGCACAAAAATCATTAAGGGAGATTATGTTTTCAAAACAGACCAACAACCATTGCCATCCAGCCGAAATTTTTTTTGTTACCACAAGAAAAAAATCAAATTAAATCGTTACCACTCTGGTTTGGCCCGTATCAATTCTACCACCCACGCTAACCCAGTTCGCGCACCAAATAGGCTGGTGCGCGCACTGGGTTGGCGCACAAAGTGGTGCACTGACTGGGTTGGCGCACCAACCTCTTCTGCCTATTAAGGCACCAACTTAGTATACTGTGCTCATTTCATTCGACCCAAGGCAGCAGGCAGAAAAGAACATTCTCGCAAAGACCAAAGAGTAAGTTTTTTTCACTCTAGTCCTTTATATTTTTTTAATTATTTAATTACTTTTTTAATTTTTTGTAAATTTATTAAATGTTGGGTTTGTTCTGTAATTCAGGTAACTATGATTGGAATTGCTTGTTATTTTGGTGGTGAAGTACAACAAGGGCCCAATGGTGCTTATTACAGTACCCAACCCTAGAAAATGTTCAATATCGGTTTGGATTTAGATTTCGCCGGTATAACTAGGGAAGTGTACCAGGAACTTGGTATTGACCCGAATTATTACGAACTGGTAATTTTCGCTAGAATTAATATTGGCCAAGGCAACCAAACATGGTTCCAACAACTCCCTGTACTAGACGATAGCAGTTGGGGGTTGTATACCCAAATGACATTGAATTTGACAACACCTTTCAAGTTCCTAGAGTTATATGTGGTTGCCAACCCCAGACAGAACCGTAGACAGAACCCTAGACAGAACCGTACACAGAACCCTAGTCGGGGCATGGATCAGTCAGTGACGGGTCCTACTCGGGCCCTAAATTTAGCGGGTACTAGTCGGCCCCCACCCACGGGGGCTGGTACTAGTCGGTCCCCATCCATGGAGGCTGGTCCTAGTCGGTCCCCATCCACGGGGGCTGGTCGTAGTCGGTCCCCATCCGTGGGAGTTGGTTCTAATCGGGGCCGATCTCAGGTTCCATCCTCCAGCTCTAGCCGGAACCGATCTGAAACTCCAGAACCACGTTATTATACTGACAATACAGACGATGATCCTGAAGAACGGGAGGCAGAGAAAAATTGGGATGCTAGTGATGACGGTGGGCGGACAATAGATCACAGTGATGAGGAAGACAATCGTCCCGTTCTGGGTATGCGAAAGTGGCCGATATCGGGTCGTGGAGAGAGACACCCGTTTTCAGCTTTTCATGACACTTCGGGGTTTGAAGAGGCTGACCACATTTTTTTTGCGGGTTCAGAGGTTCGTTTTTGAACTTATATGAATTTTTTATTTCTTTGAAAATATAATAATTTAATTTTTTTGAATTTTCAATTAGGTTGGAGAAAGAACAATGGTTTCTGAGGGGATGACGTACAACGACAAGGATCAAATGAAAGAAAAAATCCACCACTGGCACATACAGAAAAATATCGAGGTCATACAGACACACAGCGACAGAGTAAGGTTGAGGTTTAAGTGCAAGGGCGACAAGTGCAAGTGGAAGTTGGTTGCGAGGGCCACAGGCTTTGGTAATACTTGGGCCATCACGAAGAATGAGGTACCGCACACATGCCACGCAGATGCATCCAGGTCAGATCATGCGCAGTTGACGTCCTCTATGGTCGCCAACTGCATAAAACTTTCTTTAGAAAAAAATGCTGATATTACTATCAGAGCTATCAGGGACCTGGTTGCTGAAAGGTTTGAGGGCATCGTCCCAAAATACAACAAATTGTGGCGTGGTAGAGAGTTAGCGATTGCCCGGGCATTTGGTAGTTGGGAGGGGTCTTACGGGCTTATTGTCCCTTTGTTGGAGGGAATAAAAAGGGCAAATCCGAGAACTGTGTATGACGTTGTTTCCAAGCCTTCAGAAAAGGAACATTACCGGTATTTCATGAGGTTGGCATGGGCATGGGGACCGTGTATACAAGCAGTAGGTCACCTCAGACCCGTCATCAGTATCGATGCTTGTTTCTTGTCAGGTAGATACAAGGGCAAGTTGTTGATTGTCACCGGATATGATGCGGAGAACCAGTTAATCCCACTAGCATTTGGATTGGTAGAGAGCGAAGAGTTTGAGAATTGGGGGTGGTTTATGAAGTGGGTGCGGGATAATGTAATTGGTCCGAATAGGTTCATGTGTGTGGTCTCTGACCGGCACAAGGGTATAAAAAAGGTGTTCATTCAAGATGATTTGGGTTGGTCAGAGGAGAACGGGCAGTGTGCCCACAGGTTCTGTTCTCAACACGTGTTTGAGAATTTTGGAAAACACACTCAGGATAAGGTTGCTTCTAAATTCTTCAAGATGATGGTTAAAAAGAAGAAGCGAAGAAGATTACAGGATGGCCTTGATGCAATCGGAAGGCGAAATCCTGATTGGCTGACATACTTGGATACATGTGGCAAGTATAATGAAAATGACGAGGAAGAACCAGCTAAGCCATGGAAGGTTTATCAAGCTATGGACGACGGGAGTCGTTGGGAAATAATGACCAGCAATGGTTCTGAATCGCTGAACAATGTCTTCAAAACTTCTCGCAGGTTTGTTATTCACAATTCTCATAGTTTACTATTAATGAAATATTTTAGGTTATCTTTATTTTAACTGTAAATTGTAATTCTCGTAGGTTACCGGTTGCTGCAATTATTGAGGAGACGTTTTATAAGTGTGTCACATGGTTCGTTGAAAGAAGAGAGAAGGCCGTGCAATGCCAAGAAGAGGGTCAGCTGTTCTCCACTCGTACGCACTTGAAGCTGAACAAGCACATCCGGAAGACTAACAAAATGAGCGCGGTTCCATTCAATAGATCCGGGGAATTCATGGTGACATCACATGGCGAGAAAATCCCATTTGACATAGAGGCAGGCAAATGGGTGTACACGTCCCGAGACTGTAGGTACAAGGTCGTTGTGCAGAACGACCATGAGGTGCAATGCTCTTGCCAAAAGCCTCAGCTCACCGGAATACCATGTGTTCATGTGATGTCAGTGTGTCAAATAAGGTACGAATGTGTGTTAAAATTTCATAATAATTTTGGATGATGAAACTTACAAATGTGTGAAAAATATAGGAACTACGATCCAAATGTCTTCGTCAATTACTACTACAACATCCAAACACTTATCGACACATGGAGTGGAGAATTCCACGTGTATGACAATCAAGGTGATTGGCCGCCGCACGAAGGGGATATCTTAACGCCAGAGCACCGGTTAGTGAAGTTGGGTCGGAGAAGACACAACAGGATCCCAATGTGGATGGACATACTGGAAGGAAGGAGAAGAGGTCACGAGACCAACAGAGCTACTCTCGAAAGGAATGCGAGAAGAAGAAGGGTTGCTAGGAACCGTACCCAATAATGCCATGGTTAGGGCTTTCTGTTTATGTATTAAGGTTAGGGTTTTCGGTTATGTATTATGTATTATGGTACAAACTTTCGGTTTTGTATTAAGGTTAAGGATTTCGGTAATGTTTTATGTATTGTGTGTTATGTTTTAATATATTATCGTTGTGTGTTATGTTTTATCTATGGTGTGTTCTTATGTTTTAATGTATTATGTATTACGGGATATGAGATATAAAATACGCAACATAAGAAGTAATATGAAAATAATATCTAAATACGCAACATAAAACTAATCGAAATAACGATCTAAAATACGCCACATAAAAATAATACTAAGTTGGTGCCTTAATAGGCAGAAGAGGTTGGTGCGCCAACCCAGTCAGCGCACCACTTTGTGCGCCAACCCAGTGCGCGCACCAGCCTATTTGGTGCGCGAACTGGGTTAGCGTGGGTGGTAGAATTGATACGGGCCAAACCAGAGTGGTAACGATTTAATTTGATTTTTTTCTTGTGGTAACAAAAAAAATTTCGGGCCATCCAGTTCAGCAGTGTCTGAAACGGAATCCAGATTTCCTAATATAGACACAACAAGGAGTCTCGCTGCTCTGCCACAACAAGAGCAAATATTTCTGCAAAACATTCCAAATCATCTTGACAATCAAGTACAAAAAAGTAAGTACATTTCATAGCACATAGTTATATATAATTTTTTTGTCATTTTTTTAAATTAGATATCTAATAAATTACTATAGAGTTAAATCATATATCTATAAGAAACTTATATTTCTTTTGTAATAATTGTCATTGTACTCATGTTACAAACATCAATTCCAACTTATTGACCTGGAAAATATACGTGCCCTCTTGACTTAGGAGCTCCAAATTGTGTATGTATGTATTGTAAGGCATACTATTGGCCTGCTGAAAAAAATAGTAGAGCACAATAAACCTTTGTTGCAGAGAAGGAAGAGTTTCAATACCATCTTTGAAAAGGCCTCCATAATTATTAGACAGATTATTAGATCCTTCAAGAGATCCTATATCAGGTCATTTTAGAGAAAATATTAGAACATACAACTCAGTTTTTTCTTTTACATCAATGGGAGTCCACATAAATAACAAGATAAATGACGGACATGGACCATATGTTTTTAGAGTTTCGGATCAAAATTATCATCGAATGGGATCTCTTATTCCATCCGAAGGATGTAAACCAACATACGCACAACTATATATATATGACACAGCAAATGAAGTAACAAATAGATTAAACAATTTTCAGACTCAACACAAATCGCATGAATTACGTCCAGATATTATTTCAGACTTGATGGAAATGTTAAATCAAAACAATGTTATAGTTCAGCATTTTAGAATGTTCAAAGAACGCTTTCTCGAATCAGATATGCAAAAATTCAACCTCAAATTAAGAAGCACTCGATCAAGTAAATTTTCACAATATTGTATGCCAAATAAAAGTGAAGTTGTTGGTTTAGTAGTAGGGGACATTAATGAAAAAGAAAATTATTGTGATGTCATTATTCAACATCGGACAAATGGATTGCAACGTATTCATCGTAATCATCCCCAAGCTATATGACATTATAGTATCCACTTCTTTTCCCATATGGTGAAGATGGTTACCACTCAGGAATAAAATATGTTGAAACAAATACTAGATAGCCAACAATAAATCGCAAGTATGTTACGATGGCTGAATTTTATGCATATCGATTCCATTCGCGTGATGGTGATGCCCTCACAATTTTCAAATCAGGTCGATTATTTCAGCAAATTCTTGTTGATGCATATCTGTCTGTTGAATCAGAAAGACTTTCATTTATACATAAAAATTAAGAATCTCTTAGATCAGAAAATTACAATAACATTAAAAATGCAATTAGACAAGGTGAAACAATTGGTAAAAATGTGGGCAAAAGAATAATATTACCAGCATCTCTTGTTTGAAGTCCTCGATATATGCTCCAAAATTATCATAATGCAATGGCAATATGTCGACAATTAGGAATGCCTGACCTTTTTATTACATTTACATACAATCCCCAATGGCCAGAAATATATAAAATGCTACTTCCAGAGCAAAAATCTGAAGATAGACCAGATGTCGTTGCACGCGTTTTCAAAATAAAATTAAACAAATTATTAGAAGACATCAAGGACAATAAGCACTTCGGTGAAACCATAGCATGTAAGTATAGTTTATCCACTCCCTGTATTTCCCTATCCATTATAATTACATCAACTTAAATTAATTTATTTCTTCTAACAAGCATTAATAAATTAGCAGATGTATATACAATTAAATTTCAAAAAAAGAGGTCTTCCACATGTCACACGATATTGTGGTTGGCAGACCACAACAAACTAAAATCACCACAAGATATTGACCGATGCATATCGGCAGAATTACCTAACCCAATAACAGACCCGAGTGGATACGATGTAGTCACCAAGTTCATGATGCATGGACCATGCAGTGGCGACATATCGGAAACTGGATGTATAAAAAATGGGTCATGTTCAAAGAATTTCCCCAAAAAATACAATAAAAGAACAACTATAAATGAAGATGGAATAGTAACTTATGAAAGACGTAAAACAGAATATTATGTTGAGAAAAAAGAATTGAAATTAGATAATCGTTTTGTTGTTCTTCATAACATTGACCTAATAGTCAGATACCAGGCTCATATAAATGTTGAGAAATGACACACATCAGACTTATCAAATATTTGTTTAAATATATATGTAAAGGAAATGATAGATCAATTGCAGAATTGAGTACCCAATTAAAATCAAAGAGAAATGAACAAAACGAATCTGATGAAATAAATGAAATAAAAATATATTTAGATTGTATATACATAACACCACATGAGGCTGCATGGAGACTATTTCAATATGACATTCATTGCAATATTTCAAGCATTGAAAGATTACCTATCCACCTACCTAATATGACCAATGTCATATTTACTGATGATCAAGACATACGGCATATAATCGATTCTGGTAAATTTGATAGAACAATGTTGACTGAGTGGATGGAACTAAACAAAAGAGATCCCGAAGCAAAAAATTAACATTCATAGAAATACCTCGCAAATACACATGGCAAACAAAAGAAAAGTGTTGGAATCCTAGAAAGAAAGAAAATCGCATAGGACGAATATATTATGTAAAATCCAAATCAAGGAGAAATGTATTACTTAAAGAATGCTTCTTAATATCAGTCGAGGAGCGACAACATTCGAAAACATTCGAACAGTAAATAATATTGTATACAATACATTTAGAGAAGCATGTAACACACTAGGTTTATTAGATGATGACAACGAATGGTTATCAACAATCGAGGAAGCATCAAATTGGGCAAGTGCAACACAGTTACGTAAATTATTTGTCAGTATGTTGCTTTTCTGCGAAATAGCAAACCCACTGAATCTGTTTGAACATTGTTGGAAAAAAATGACAGATGACATAATATACAAAATTAGAAACACATATCATCTACAGAACATAGAACTCTCAGATTTGGATTTAAAAGACTATGTGCTATATGATATTGAAAATTTATTGATAGACAATAATTCAAATTTATCAATGTACGGGCTTCCAAAACCTACAAAAAATTATATGCAACAGCTTGACAACAGATTAATAAGAGAAGAAATGTCTTATAATGCATCTGATTTGTTAAGTGAAGCTACATCTTTGTACAATGGATTAAATGAAAAACAAAAAATAATTTACCAAGCAGTTGTTGAACCAGTAGAACTAGATAAAGGTTTGCTATTCTTTGTTTACAGTCATGGTGGCACAGGAAAAACATACTTATACAAAACAATAATTTTAATGTTACGATCTCAAGGAAGAATTGTTTTACCAGTTGCATCATCAGCTTTAGCAGCTTTATTACTTCCACGAGGAAGAACAGCTCATTCTAGATTAAAATTCCAATAGATATATGTGGAAATTCTACATGTGATATAAAGAAGAGAACAAATCTAGAAGAGCTTATTTATAAGACATCGCTAATAATTTGGGACGAAGCTCCAATGAATCATTGCTACTGTTTTGAAGCCCTAGATAGAACACTGAGAGATATTCTAGGAACACAAAACGAATGTTGTAAAAGAAAACCTTTCGGAGGCAAAACAATATTGCTTGGAGGAGACTTCAGACAAACTTTACCAGTGACAAAATACATTAGCAAACATGAAACACTAAATGCATCAATCACAAAATCAAAACTATGGTCCTATTGTAAAGTTTATAGACTTAGTTCAAATATGCGCTTACAACATCCTCAAATGTCTCAACAAGACAAAGAATATGCAACTACATTCAATAACTGACTATTGTCCATAGGAAGTGGTACTATCCCAGCAAAAAAATTATTCGATGATCCTGAAACTGATTGGATAGAAATACCAAATGATTTATTGATACATGCAAACAAAGACAAGAAAAAAATAATTATAGAAACTATTTACCACAATTTCCAAATATTTTTCAAAGATCCTCAATACCTAAAAGAAAGAGCAATAGTAACTCCAACAAATGACGATGTCGATATCATCAACGATATAATACTAGAAATGATACCAACAGATTATACAACATATTTGAGCTCAGATTCAATGAGTAACTCTTCAATTCCTTTAGAAGAACTTCAAACAATGTACCCTCTAGAATGTCTCAACTCAATCAAACAAAATGGTGTTCCAAACCATCAATTAAGACTTAAAATAGGCTGTCCAATCATGCTAATGCGCAATATAGACCAAGCAAATGGCATGTGCAATGGAACACGGTTAATAGTGACGCAATTGGCACAAAAAATAATAGAGGTAGTGATAATAACGGGTTCTAACACAGGAACAACAGTTTATATACCAAGAATAATTTTCAATGTGAAAGACCCAAAATGGCCATTTACATTAAAGCGTAAACAATTTTCAGTGAGACTTTCTTATGCAATGACAATCAATAAAAGTCAAGGACAAACCCTAAACAAATAGGAATTTATCTTCCACGACCAGTTTTTATTCATGGACAACTGTATGTCGCTTTATCTTGAGCAACCTCTAGATCAGGTGTTAAAATCATTATCGAGAATCCAAATGAAGAACACCCAACTATACTCAAAATATAGTTTATACAGAGGTCTTCCAAGATTTAGGTAAACTTCCATACACACACTGTATTTATTTAACATTAAAAAAATAGTAACAATTTCAAAACAACATTTCTATTATTACCAAAATGATTACACAAATATGGAAACAATATGTTACTTATATTTTTGCTAACATTTGCCACATCTTTTCCTAAATTTGCAGATGACTGCACAAAATATGATGACCCCACTTACTAAGTTCAATGGTGACATGTGCCGCCTAAGATAACGGAAAAAACAATTAGGCCATGAACAACAAGCAATCCAGCAATAAAAAAAAATATTCAGGTATGCCAATAATAATTTGCTTAGCCTTTTACAATACTGGTCACATACATTCATCAATTCCACTTCTCATTATAAATAATAATTTTTATTTGTTTAGAAAATAGCAATATGAGGCTTCAACATAGCACAATGAAATTTTTTATACAAAAATCTTATAGTGTCAATCAAATTCAACGAAAATATTCTTTGGTATAAATAAACACATAAGGAAGCACAATGTAGCTACAGATAGAATGCATTTGATATATAAACAGCATTGTGCACAATAATATTCACAAAAATAATTCTATTTACTTTTAATTGATCTTGCTTACTGATATAGAAATAGATGACAGAACTGTTGGTTTCCGTATGGAAAAATTATCGGTCTGAAATAAAGACTCAAAAAATGCAAGAAGACTCAGATACAACACATCATCCTTGCATTTGCTTCTCTTCTATTGGCAAAGTTCTCACTTCTCAGGTAAATGTTTTTGCATTAATTTTGGCAAATTAATACATATTACTCGCTCTCTTATTAAAAAACCTCATACTAAAAAATTTCATATGTATGATAACTGCCCATGCAATTACAGAAGAATTTAGCCTTACAACTTATTTGAGAACACTAATATACTAGCAAAGCACTTCCACAGTAAACTTTCAAAACAGCTACTCATCAGCAATAATAAGAAAAAAAAAATTCCACATTTCTCAAGCAAATAAATAATGAATGTAACAAAACTATGACAACAACCATATTGAAAACAACATGAAAAAGACTACAATTAATACATGAATACACTACTCAGGGGCGGACCCAGTGTAGTCCAGGGGGGGGCAGCTGCCCCCCTGGATTTTGAGTTTTAGTAGAAATTTATTAGTTCCGACCGACTTTGCCCTCCCTGGATTCCCCCCCCCCTCTGGACGTTTAATTTGTAATTCGAGTTAAATTAGAATTAAAATTGAAATAAATTTGTTAAATTTTGATTGGTAATTAGAATTATAAGTCAGAGCATCAGAAATTACAAGTCAAAGTATTGAAAAGTATAAGTTAAAGCATTGTTTTTTGTCAAGTACCTAATTGGTTAATGGATTTAAACCCGATTAGGTATTTAAAACCCGATTCGATATTTTTTGCCCCCCCCCCCCGACGAAAATCCTGGATCCGCCCCTGACACTACTCCAAAAGGATTAGAGTTACTTCATCCTACAATTTCTGTCAAAGAACTTCACAAACTGTCCAAACCAGAAAAATAGGTGAAAAATCGAATTGCAAAAAAAAAACAAGACTTACAACACCAAATACTAAATCTATACAATAACACTAAACAAAAAAAAATGCAGGACAAAATATTCAATGTTGTTTATGGGATCAGCGACATGCTTGACGAACTGGAATAGTTTATCATCCATGCACAGTGCAGAAAACGCATGTAAGATATGAAGAGCCATATTACACATGCCCCAACTGCACATCATGCATGCAAAAATCTTAACCATGGTAAATGCATATTTCCAAATCAGATTATGCATGTTTTCTTCAACCACAAAAACGTTTGCAATGAAATACAGTCTTTAAACAAATTTAGAAATTTTTTTTATAAAGATGCAAAATATTCTTTTATTTATTTACCTCTGTTTGTATCCACTATATGACAGGAATGACAAAGTGTTTGATCTCCCTGAGAAGACTGTCGACCCCATAAATATCTAAAGATTACAAGATGATTTAAAAACACAGCATATTCTCCGCGCATTTAGCTCTTCAATTAATTTACATCTCAAGTAAGAACTTATTCATTCCTTAACAAATCAATAACAAGTATCACCTTATTACTCTTGCCTCGAAATAAAACAATTTATATACAAAAAAAACATTTATCTAAAATCACAGAGGGATGCCACCTCGAAACATAGTTCAGAACGCAGATATCTCAAGACCAAGTCTTTCCACACATAGCTCATTTTCAAAAGAGGTAATGCCTTCTCGATAATTTACCATATAGTTTCATTGTTACAGAAGAGCTAAACTAATCAATATGGAATTATGCAAGAAACTATATGCAAGTCTTTCCACACATATTTGTTACAGAAGAACCTATATGCATCTTTTTATTTTAATTCTTAATTCTTTGTACAGTTATATTATTATTTCTTTCTTAATTGGCCTTCTGCGACTTTAGTACCTTTCATGTTAACAAATATGGTTGTTGACCATCTCTAAGCTTGAATGTCAAACAGTATTGTAATATGTTCTTGCATTTTCAAAATCTTGAACATTCATTCTTAAACCTGCTCAGTCAACAACCATATGATATGTTCTTGCATATTCTCCTCTGCTTGATTAATACAAAGCTATTATCCATTCATAGTATGGTTCTTTTTCTGAACAAGGTAATAAAATCAACCAACAAATAGCTGGAAGTGCTTGAATACCTGGATCTTAAACAGCAAATCAGAAAACTTGAAGAAAAAAGAGACGTACAAGTGTTGGCTAATACAGTTTTGGTAGCGATATTGCTGCATCAGCGTTGATCATTCAAGAAGTTTGTAACTTTGTTTATATCCAGTTTTTGTTCTGTATGTAATACTTACATAATATATATAGTTCTTTGTTCTGTTATGTACATAGATTAATACTTGCATATAATTATTTTTGTTTCAGGTACAAAATATATAGTGCTTGAATACTGATCCTGATTGCTTTAAATTTTCTTTTAATAAAGGTTTATCATAAGAAAGCCCAAGTTTAATTCATTCTCCCTATTCAGTTGCCAATGCTAATTCAAAAGAAGGCCCAAGTCTACTTCCAAATTTATCTAGCCATAATAGTATTAATATGACGCAATATTTGATGCAGCTTTTTTAAAGTCAGAAATTTAATTTCTTTAAAAAAAATTAATCTTAAGACATTTGCTCTCCGTCACATCATCTATCATTTTAGATTTTTAATCAACAATAATATTCATTTGCCTCAAAATTCACGACATTAGGCTCACAACCTTACCACTATTTTTTTTTTCCACCTGCTCCCCTTTTTCCCCTTTCCTTACTAGAAACTTCACAACCAGTTATACAATTTTTTAACATTCCTCACTAGAACTTCTTGACCATTACAAATATTACTTTCTGGAGACTCTCTTCCCAACACTCCCTCATCACAACCATCACAAATATCGCTTTTCTTTTCTCCCGTACACCGTGCGACACTTCGATCATACACTGTACAGTACTTGAATCATCTTGGAATTTTACCTGTACGTGCAACTCCACTTCAACTGCCGATCTCTCCTCAGCTAAGGTACTTACATTTGTTAGTATTTCTCTCTCTTTTGTCAGTCCATTTGAAATTTTGTACTTTACTAATTAATGTTTAGAGTTTTTGCCTCTCTCTCTTAGGTCTATTTGAGGATTAGGATTTATAGTTTTACCAAATCTGACACTTTCATTACATCTTTGCATCACAAAATAA